>JANAVB010005596.1:14173171-14310671 GCA_029216955.1 Iris pallida | reverse complement strand
TCTACCGCCGATGCTGTGGCGTAGGCTGGACGTACCCACGTACTCGTGCCCCTCATAAGGGTGCGGGTCGTGACAGAGCCCCACCGTGACAGCAAGCCCGCTCAGGCCCACTGGCCAGCGGGTGGGGCTCTAAGTCTTCACCCTTCCAACAGAGGGCCAAGTTCGAGCCTTCTGTCTGTTTTTCTTTTGTTTCTTTTTCTTTTTTATTTATTATATATATATATATATATATATATATATATATATATATATATATATATATATATATATATATATTATTTTTTTTAAAACCAAGTGGCCGTGTCAAAGACACCCAGCCACCGCTTGGCCCGGGGGCCGTGGGCGAACCACCAAGCCGCCCCCGTGGGGGCTCGAACTCCGTCCGATGCCCCAAGTGCCGGTGCGCCTAGCCACTTGAGCTACAAGCGCCCGGCATTATTATATATATATATATATATTTATTTATATATATATATATATAAAAATATATATATATATGTATACATATATTTGTATGTATATATGTATTATTATATATACTGTATTTAAATATATATATGCTGTATTTTATATATATATTTGTATCTATGTATATATATGTATATATGTATATATTTTCGTGTGTATATATATTATTATATATATACTATTATATATATATATATACAATATTTGTATATATATATATATATATATATAATATATATATATATATATATATATATATATATATATATATATATATATATATATATATATATATATATATATATATATATATATATAATTAAGTATTTTCTTATATATATATATCTATATGTATTTTTAACATATGTATGTATATATCCATTATGTATAATTTTGCCTTATTAAAATATTAGTATTTATCATGTATTTTTATGTCTTTGTATTTTTGTGTATTTAAATTACTGCAACCATTTGGTGTCCAAGCCTAGCATGGGTTTTTGGGCTCAAGTGTGTTTTTACACATTCAAGACCTGTACAAGTCATATTGGACTTGATTCATGGCCTTGGGTCCTGTATTTGAACTTTGGTTCAAATTATATACATGGACAAAATACGCAGATAATTAATTATTTAATTTCAATTGTGTACAATGATGTTTTTGAATTTCTAAAAATACTTAAAGTACTGTTAAAATTTTGAAAAAATAGTATTTAGATACTATGTTAATTTAGCTAATTTAGTATAATTTTTATAGTATTTAATTTGCAATTTTGCCACTATCTTGGCATATGAAACCAGAACTCATTTTCTGTATACTTAGGAAAACTGATTTTTATAAAATACTTGTACTGGTTAATAAATTCCAGAAAAATTATAATAAATTTCTATTATTAACAAGGATCATTTTGGTACTTTGTTTTATGTAAAATTAAGCCTTTTGTCTATCTCAAAAATTGTTGGAACACAATGTTCATTTGATTTATTTATTGAATAATTACGACTTGCAACTTTTTGTGTTATTTTGAGTTTTAGTCGTATTGAACCTCACCCCTCACTAGTGTAAAGACCCTAAAAAGTTGATTAAAGTAGTGTGTCACCCCATATTGGTCTCTTATGCTAAAGTCTTTATTTTGGCTAGGTGCCCATTCACAAGTTATGTTGCACCAATTAGTGTCTTAGTGTCTTAGTTTAGTGAAAAAGACTAAGTTTATATATTTATTTCTACAGTGACGAGTTACCAGACATCTATAGCACTTTTATCGCAGCTTGCTTTGCTTTGTTTTGCTAGAGGCAAGTACTTTCTACGAACTTTACATACTGCTATAATAATAAACTGCGATTTACCAACCATGTTAAATGCTGATCCTTGGGGTAGCAAGTTAGAACTTTACATGTTGTATTACTTTTAGTCTCTATCATGTTTAGACAGTATCTCATATCTCTCACATGTTTAAATAATGGGTTAAGGGGAAACTGTTAGTATTGTACGTGAACATGACCCCCTTCTCCGTATGTATTTACCGCGCTCGGTAATATTCTATATGTGACCTTGCCGTATGTTCTGATCCCGCATTTGTGTATGGATATACACCGATGCCGTTCGTGCACGTATGTGCATGCCATAAAAACTTGATATGTACCGCTGTATATCCTATTCACCTATTGACCGATTCACGTACATGCTACGGTTTTAAACTTTTAAACTATATGTTGTCATTTCTAAAAACCAATTAAACTATGATATGCCATGATTCCAGTTTATTACATTCTTGTTCATGCTTAGTATATTTAGTTTACTAGAATCAGTACTTACTCCCGTCATGACAGGATAACATTGTAGGTGTCCTTACTGAGGAGGAGTTACTCTGTGACTCATATTATGGAGATACTGTCGAGGATCCGGCTTTGCTTTACGAAGATGTACCTGCGAGGAAACTCGCCTAGTTTGCGTAGTCACTTGGGATACTTAGTGTAGTCATGTATTAGACTACGTGTTTTATAACGTGACATGTATCCAGTTTTACATTTCAGACTTGTACTTTGGACATTTTACTATATGAGACGACTTTTATGTTTGGAACATTTATGACTTTTATTCACTTATAGAACTGTTAGCACATTTAGTCTTATCTTGTTATTTCTAGAACAGCTTACTGTGCTTTATCTCAAGCACAGGCTGGACATGATTCGGTCCGGCCCAACAATTTGGGTAACGGGTCGTGACACTTCCATAGGTCAAAATGGGACAGAATAAAATACTCTATAATATGGAACCATCAAACTTGGAAATAACAATGTTACATAGATCAAAATCCAAGAAATCCGAAAATAAGATAAACTTAGATCTACAAGAATCTAGCCATGAAAATTGAAAATGCCAAGTACTAAAGAGTGTTAGAATGCTGCAAAGAAGAGAATGGAACAATAAAATTTAGGTTCCTCCATAAAGCAAGATGCACTTGCCTAGACCTTCCTGGTAGGTGAGGAAGTTAATGGAGGAAGAAGAAAAGTAATGAGGAGAGAGAAGGAAGTTGGGTTAAATAAATGGGGATGGTGGTGGTTGTAGGGTGGAGGTTAGGCTAAGGTGTTCCATCACAATTAAAACCAAACTAAACCATCACAATTAATGGAGGAAGAAGAAAAGTAATGGGGATGTTTTATAACTGGACATGTATCCAGTTTTACATTTCAGACTTGTACTTTGGACATTTTACTATATGAGACGACTTTTGTGTTTGGAGCATTTATGACTTTTATTCACTTATAGAACTGTTAGCACATTTAGTCTTATCTTGTTATTTCTAGAACAGCTTACTGTGCTTTATCTCAAGCACAGGCTGGACATGACTCGGCCCGGCCCAACAATTTGGGTAACGGGTTATGACATGTTTTTAGTGGTGGTCCATGCAGGTCGAGACTAAATTGTTTGGTTACGTTATTGTACCAAGCATGCCTGCAATTAGGGACTTAAGGTAATTAGACAACATTAGGAATGACGCTTAGAACACCTAGAGGAATGCTAGGATTGCAACATAGGAAATACATCACATGCTTGCTATTATAATTAGATTTTCTTGCCTATGATTGCTTACTTTAAACAAGTCCTTATAAGTCATTTTTATTGTAATTAGATGGTGCTTACTCGTTCATCCCAGTATGTTACACCTGAGAATGGCGCACTCTATATCCAGTCAGCTGACCAGTTGACTGATACACCCCCACCTCCACCTACCACATTCCCCCACTCCACAGATCCACAAACCTAGATCCCTCCACCACCTTCCACATCACATGCCCAGCAGGACCCAATACTTCCACCACCCCCTATCACTATACCTACCCAGGCTTCCGTCACACTCGACGGGAACCAGCTGCTCACTCTGATCTAGGGGTTCCTAACAATCCATCAGGAGCAGACTACCCTACTCCGCCAGAGCATGGAGCGTTCTAAGGAACGTCCCGTGGTCCCACCACCTGTAGAGCCACGACAGAGAGCGGGGACGATCAAGGACTTCATAGGTCTGAACCCCAAGGAGTTCTCAGGGACAGATGGCATAGTAGTAGCAGATGACTGGCTAGACTCGGTAGAGAGGAAGCTCCTTGGAGTTAGGATGCCGGGTGACCTCTAGGTCGAGGCAGCAGGATTTCTGCTGATAGACTTGGCAGGAGTCTGGTTCCGGAATGAGCCATTATTTACGAGAGGGAGGGCCACTTGGGATCAGTTCAAGACCCAGTTCAAGAAGAAATTCTTCTCGACCACTGCTAGAGTAGCCATGAGGCTACGATTCCAGAACATCCAGCAGGAGAACCGTTCTGTTGACGAGTATGCGGCAGAGTTTAGTCGCCTGAGCCATTTCGCTCCTAGTCTGGTTGCAGATCCAGAGGAGATGACCCGTAGGTTTTGCCATGGTCTAGTTCCAGACATCGGCATTCTTATAGTGGCGAACGGTACGACTGACTACTACCAGAGCCTAGAGTTGGCCCGGAGCATTGAGGAGCGTCTTCTGTCTAGCAAGAGGCTGGCTTTTGTACACCTCGAGGGACCGTCCAAGCGTCAGGCTTTCCAGCAGAGAGCACCGACGCTGCACCAGCAGACATACCTTCCCCCTACATTACATCATCAGACCCCGCCAGTTAGAGCCCCGGGACCCCGGCAGCAGCAGAAGGGAACCTTGTGTACTTTTTGTAAGAGGGTAGGCCATGACTCTTTCGTCTGTAGGAAGAGGTTGGGTCAGTATTTAGCTTGTGGGTCTGCCACCCATAAGCTAGGAGACTGCCTAGTAGCGAAGACTAGAGGGGCGCTTCCGACTCAACAGCAGAGGTTTGGACAGCATCTACAGCAGCAGAAGGGACCTCAGGGGAAGGTTTATAGTCTAGCTCTCGAGCCAGAGCCGGAGCAGGTTTCGGAGCCAGATTACTTAGCTGACGTCATCACAGGTCATGTTTATTTGCATACTTTTCTAGCTCTACGCTTGTTTGATTCTGGTGCATCTCATAGCTTCCTATCATTAAAGTTTATGCATAAACACCATCTAGTAGCTACACCTACTGCAGAGATTAGTAGAGTGATGACGAGAGGAGGACCAGTGCCTATTAGAGCTATCTATAGATGTTCTATTTTTATAGCCGGGAGAGAGTTCAGGGGACGATTCTTTGTGATGCCACTTTCCGATTATGATATCATATTGGGGATGGACTGGCTTAGCTATGCCCATGCATCTATAGATTGTCATGAGGGTAGTATTTTGTTCAGTCCCCCAGGCACAGCACCATTCAGTGTCAGGAGGACAGGGCCGGAGATCAGCCTAGAGCCGAACTGTTGTGCGACAGTTGGGGACGTAGCACCGCCACACCCTATCATTAGGGAGTTTATGGATGTATTCCCAGAGGATCTTCCAGGGCTTTCGCCTGACAGAGATGTGGAGTTCACTATAGATTTAGTGCCGGGTTCATCACCAGTATCCCGGACTTGTTATAGAGTGAATCCCAATGAGGCCGTAGAGATGAAAGAGCAGATTGATGACCTGTTGAAAAAGGGTTTCATTCGATCCAGTGCTTCTTCATGGAGAGCGCCAGTGCTCTTTGTGCCTAAGAAGGATGGTACAGTCCGATTGTGTATTGACTACCGGGCCTTGAATGCCATCACCATCAAGAACAAATATCCTCTGCCCAGGATAGATGATTTGTTCGACCAGTTGAGCGGGACGAAGGTGTTTTCCAGGATATACTTGAGATCCGGGTACCACCAGGTGAAGGATAGAGCAGCAGACACCCCGAAGACGGCGTTAAACACGAAGTACGGGCAGTACGAGTTTCTGGTGATGCCATTTGGTCTCACAAATGCGCCAGCTGTCTTTATGAATTTGATGAATAAGACATTTCACCAGTATCTGGATATGTTCGTCGTAGTATTTATCGACGACATCCTGATATACTCGAAGACACCGGAGGAGCATGCAGAACACTTACGGATAGTTTTGGAGATTCTGAGGCAGGAGAGATTGTTTGCCAAATTGCCGAAGTGCGAGTTCTTTTTAGACCGAGTGGAGTTTCTCGGCCATATAGTTACTGGAGATGGAATCTCGGTGTATCCCAGGAAGATTGCTGCAGTTGAGACATGGAAGGCTCCGACGTCAGTTTCAGAGATCAGAAGCTTTCAGGGTTTAGCAGGCTATTATAGAAAGTTCGTCCAGGACTTTGCTAGGATAGCTGAACCCATGACGAAGCTGACGCAGAGTACATTTGGTCAGAGGACTGCCAGACAGCATTTGAGGAGCTGAAGAGGAGGCTGACGACCGTTCCAGTTCTGACATTACCTTCAGGTTCTGGAGGTTTCACCATATACAGCGATGCTTCTGGAAAAGGGCTAGGATGTGTCCTACAGCATCATGGGAAAGTGATTGCTTGTGCATCTAGGCAATTGCGGACTCATGAGCGGAATTATCCTACCCATGACCTAGAGTTAGCTGCGGTGATCTTTGCACTCAAGTTATGAAAACATTACTTATACGGAGAGCGTGTGAAAATCCTTACTGACCACAAAAGCTTGAAGTATGTGCTCACGCAGAAAGAGCTAAACATGAGGCAAGGGCGATGGTTGGAGTTGATGAAAGACTTCGACATCGATTTACAGTATCACCCCGGGAAGGCAAATGTGGTGGCGGATGCGCTGAGCAGGCATCCGATGGCATGGTATATGATGATAGATCGGCATTTGCGGGAAGATCTGGAGAAGCTCGGTATCGAGCTAGTTCGGCCAGGATCAGTGATACAGATGATGGCACTTGACATTCAGTCAGGTTTGATGGAGCAGATCCGGGAGGCCCAGTCTACAGATGAGAGCCTTCGCAGACTTCGAGCCCAGGCTTTAGCTGGATTGCTGGATGACTTCACTATAGCAGAGGATGGATCCTTGAGGCATGGCAGCCAATTGTGCGTGCCGAAGGGAGAGCTGGTAGAGGTAGTCTTGCAGGAGGTGCACCGATCGAGATATTCTATTCACCCTGGTGCTAACAAGATGTACCGTGACTTGCGAAAACATCTTTGGTGGCACGGGATGAAGAGGGATGTATCACGTTTCATCTCGAGATGCCTAGTTTGCCAGCAGGTCAAGGCGGAGCGCCAGAGGCCAGCTTGTTTGTTGCAGCCGTTACCCATTCTCGAGTGGAAGTGGGAACATACTACGATAGACTTCGTCTCAGGGCTTCCTCGTTTCCAAGGTGGGAAGGATGCCATTTGGGTCATCGTGGACAGGCTGACGAAGTGTACGCACTTCATACCCTTCAAGGTGGGGCTTTCCACCGAAAAGTTGGCGGAGCTATACATGTAGCAGATAGTTCGCCTACACGGAGTGCCAGTGAGCATCGTATCGGATAGAGACAGCAGATTCACGTCCCACTACTGGAGGAGCTTGCAGGAGGAGTTGGGCAGTAGGCTCAAGTTCAGTACGGCGTACCACCCGCAGATAGATGGGCAGTCCGAGAGGACGATACAGACACTGGAGGATATGCTAAGGACCTACGTGCTGGACTTTGGAGGATCTTGGGAGAGCCATCTGCACTTGGTAGAGTTTTCATACAACAACAGCTACCAAGCCAGTATCGGTATGTCTCCTTTCGAGGTGCTATATGGACGATGATGCCGCACACCGCTCTTTTGGGATGATGTTGGAGACAGAGTTATGCTTGGGCCAGAGATGATCACGGATGCAGCAGAGAAAGTCGGGATGATCAGAGACAGGCTCAGAGTAGCCCAGGACAGGCAGAAACACTGGGCTGATGCTAGTCGCAGACCGATAGAGTTCGCAGATGGTGATATGGTGCTAGTGAAGATATCACCTACTAGAGGGACGATCCGGTTCGGACGAGGAGGGAAGCTGAGCCCCAGATACATCGGGCCATTCGAGATACTTGGCAGGATTGGTGAGGTAGCTTACAGGGTTTCACTTCCACCCAACCTCGCAGGAGTTCACGATATCTTTCACGTATCTCAGCTGAGGAGATATGTTTCAGACCCCAGCCATGTGCTAGATCATTCAGAGTTGGAGGTCGGACCGAGCCTTACAGTTTCTGAGCAGCCAGTGGAGATATTAGACAGGAGGGAGAAGAGGCTGAGGAACAAGGTTATACCCTTAGTACGAGTAGCTTGGAGCCGTCACTCTCCAGGTGAATCTACTTGGGAGAGGGAGTCGGACATGAGGGAGAGATACCCTTACTTGTTCGATCCAACCGCTGCGAGGGAACCACCCGTTCCCGCTTGATACCTTAGAGGTTAGTTTCGATCATAGCCTTAGTCATTTGTTGCATTGATTGCTATGTTAGAATTGTAGGGTCTTCAATCCTTGTGAATTTCGAGGACAAAATTTTTTAAGGAGGGAAGACTTATGAGCCCCTATTTTTTAAAATTTATTTAATTAGTGTTAATTAATTTTTAATGTCACATTTAGCCTTAAAATATTTATTATGATTTTTAGAAATTTTTCTAGAATTTTTAAATAATTTTTAAATGAGTTTTAAATACTAAAATACCTATTTGTAATTAATTAAAATGTTTTAATATCATTCTATAATTTTTAGAATTGTTATTATATCATTATGCAATTTATTAAATTGTTAATATAACAGTTTACAATTTGTTAATTATTTATGCAAATTATAATTTGTATTTATCTACCTTAGGGACCCATCTGTAATAACCTAAACTAGGAGGACCTAATTGCTAAACCATGATCTACCCACCCCGACTGACCGACGACTGACTGGCCGACTGCCCTTGCCATTTTCGGCCAGCACGACGACCCCCCGACCGACTCGACCCACCTATATAAACCCCCTCACTCCCCTCAGACCACTATCACCACTACGACCTAACCACCGCCGATCACAGCCCCGTTCTTCCCGAAAACCCTAGGTCCTAAACCCTAACTCCGGCGTACCCTACCACCGCCTCACTGACTATTGTCGTCGGTTGCCACCACCACCATTCGATTCGCCTCGTCGAGTCGACCGCAGCGCCACCCGAGCGCCCCGACCACGACGCCTCCTCCGCCCAGTCGCCACCCCGATAGCAACCCAACTTCGGACACGTACCTGTCAGTACTGTCTCTGTGTCGTATTTGCGTCTCGAATTCA
Organism: Iris pallida; assembly: GCA_029216955.1. Taxonomy (NCBI): domain Eukaryota; kingdom Viridiplantae; phylum Streptophyta; class Magnoliopsida; order Asparagales; family Iridaceae; genus Iris; species Iris pallida. The sequence goes on along the minus strand of JANAVB010005596.1, from coordinate 14,301,573 downwards.
CGTAGGTGACTCGCCAGGACAAGGGCAATCTATTGGTAAGCTTGGACACGGCCGAATCAATTCGTGCGTGTCGTGCTGTGTGTAGACACAAGACTCTGTTTTCGTGTTTCATAAGCCGTGTCCCTAACTGCCAGGACACGGTATAGCATAACGGGTCGGGTTTGTTTCTTTAGCGGGTTAAAAACCATTAATTAATCGAACTCTTTATTATTAACCCGAGCCCCACCCTGATAGCAAGCCCGCTCAGCCCCACTGGCCAGCGGGTGGGGCTCTAAGTCTTCACCCTTCCAACAGAGGGCCAAGTTCGAGCCCTCTGTCTGTTTTTCTTTTGTTTCTTTTTCTTTTTCTTTTGTTTTTTCTTTTTATTATTTATATATATATATATTTATATATATATGTATACATATATTTGTATATATATATGTATTATTATATATACTATATTTAAATATATATATATGCTGTATTTATATATATATTTGTATCTATGTACATATATGTATATATGTATATATTTTCATGTGTATATATATTATTATTATATATACTATTATATATATGTATATATATATACTTTATAATTAAGTATTTTCTTATATATATATATATATTTTATATATATATATATATATATATATATATATATATATATATATATGTATTTTTAACATATGTATGTATATATCCATTATGTATAATTTTGTCTTATTAAAATATTAGTATTTATCATGTATTTTTATGTCTTTGTATTTTTGTATATTTAAATTACTGCAACTATTTGGTGTCCAAGTCTAGCATGGGTTTTTGGGCTCAAATGTGTTTTCACACATTCAAGACCTGTACAAGTCATATTGGACTTGATTCATGGCCTTGGGTCCTGTATTTGAACTTTGGTTCAAATTATATACATGGACAAAATACGCAGATAATTAATTATTTAATTTTAATTGTGTACAATGCTGTTTTTGAATTTCTAAAAATACTTAAAGTACTGTTAAAATTCTGGAAAAATAGTATTTAGATACTATGTTAATTTAGCTAATTTAGTATAATTTTTATAGTATTTAATTTGTAGTTTTGCCACTATCTTGGCATATGAAACCAGAACTCATTTTCTGTATACTTAGGAAAACTGATTTTTATAAAATACTTGTACTGGTTAATAATTCCAGAAAAATTATAATAAATTTCTATTATTAACAAGGATCATTTTGGTACTTTGTTTTATGTAAAATTAAGCTTTTTGTCTATCTCAAAAATTATTGGAACACAATGTTCATTTGATTTATTTATTGAATAATTACGACTTGCAACTTTTTGTGTTATTTTGAGTTTTAGTCGTATTGAACCTCACCCCTCACTAGTGTAAAGACCCTAGAAAGTTAATTAAAATAGTGTGTCACCCCATATTGGTCTCATATGCTAAAGTCATCATTTTGGCTAGGTGTCCAGTCACAAGTCGTGTTGCACCAATTAGTGTCTTAGCTTAGTGAAAAAGACTAAGTTTATATATTTATTTCTACAGTGACGAGTTACCAGACATCTATAGCACTTTTATCGCAGCTTGCTTTGCTTTGCTTTACTAGAGGCAAGTACTTTCTACGAACTTTACATACTGCTATAACAATAAACTGCGATTTACCAACCATGTTAAATGCTGATCCTTAGGGTAGCAAGTTAGAACTTTATATGTTGTATTACTTTTAGTCTCTACCATGTTTAGACAGTATCTCATATCTCTCACATGTTTAAATAACGGGTTAAAGGGAAACTGTTAGTATTGTACGTGAACATGACCCCCTTCTCCGTATGTATTTACCGCGCTCGATGACATCCTATATGTGACCTTGCCGTATGTTCTGATCCCGCGTTTGTGTATGGATATACACCGATGCCGTTCGTGCACGTATGTGCATGCCAGAAAAACTTGATATGTACCGTTGTACATCCTATTCACCTATTTACCGATTCACGTACATGCTACGGTTTTAAACTTTTAAACTATATGTTGTCATTTCTAAAAACCAATTAAACCATGATATGCCATGATTCCAGTTTATTACATTCTTGTTCATGCTTAGTATATTTAGTTTGTTAGAATCAGTACTTGCTCCCGTCCTGACAGGATAACGTTGTAGGTGTCCTTACTGAGGAGGAGTTACTCTGCGACTCATATTATGGAGATACTGCCGAGGACCCGGCTTTGCTTTACGAGGATGTACCTACGGGGAAACTCGCCTAGTTTGCGTAGTCACTTGGGATACTTAGTGTAGTCATGTATTAGACTACGTGTTTTATAACTGGACATGTATCCAGTTTTACATTTCAGACTTGTACTTTGGACATTTTACTATATGAGATGACTTTTGTGTTTGGAGCATTTATGACTTTTATTCACTTATAGAACTGTTAGCACATTTAGTCTTATCTTGTTATTTCTAGAACAGCTTACTGTGCTTTATCTCAAGCACAGGCTGGACATGACTCGGCCCGGCCCAATAATTTGGGTAACGGGTCGTGACACTTCCATAGGTCAAAATAGGACAGAATGAAATACTCTACAACATGGAACCATCAAAACTTGGAAATAACAATATTACATAGATCAAAATCCGAGAAATCCGAAAATAAGATAAACTTAGATCTACAAGAATCTAGCCATGAAAATTGAAAATGCCAAGTACTAAAGAGTATTAGAATGCTACAAAGAAGAGAATGAAACAATAAAATTTAGGTTCCTCCATGAAGCAAGATGCACTTGCCTAGACCTTCCTGGTAGGTGAGAAAGTTAATGGAGGAAGAAGAAAAGTAATGAGGAGAGAGAAGGAAGTTGGGTTAAATAAATGGGGATGGTGGTGGTTGTAGGGTGGAGGTTAGGCTAAGGTGTTCCATCACAATTAAAACCAAACTAAACCAAACCCAATCCTTCTCCTATCCAAATAAAACCAAGCTCCACTAATCAGAATTAATCCATGAACGATAAATGACAATTAACCACAATGCTAAATATGAAAATAAACCACAACTAACTAATCAAAGAAAATAAAAAATACGGGTCAGAAATATGAACACGTATAAAATACGTATCACGAATTTTGGGGCACTACAGCGGGATACTACCGACGCTTCGTGAAGGACTTCACGAAGATTGCATCGCCGTTGGCTCGTCTCACCCAAAAAGGAGTCGCATTCAAGTGGTCAGACGACTGTGAAGCTTCCTTCCAGGAGCTCAAACAACGGCTCGTTTCGGCCCCGATACTTACTCTTTCTGAAGGGACGGAGGGATTTAAAATCTTCAGCGATGCTTCTGGCCAGGGCTTGGGGTGTGTGCTCATGCAGCGGGATAAGGTGATATCTTTTGCTTCCTGGAAGTTGAAGCCGCACGAGAAGAACTACCCCACGCACGACCTAGAATTAGCGGCGATTGTATTTACGTTAAAGCTGTGGCATCACTATCTCTATGGCGTGGCGTGCAGGATTTATACGGACCATAAAAGCCTCAAGTATCTCTTCACCCAGAAAGAATTGAATTTACGGCAGAGGCGATGGCTCGAGCTGATCAAAGACTATGACTTATCAATCGACTACACGCCGGGCAAGAGAAATATGGTAGCGGATGCGCTGAGCCAAAAATACTTAGCTTCATTATGCATCAACGATCGACTGCTACGCGAATTGGAAGGAATGAGCATCGAACTCCGAGTTCATTTCAGAGACGTGAAACTGGCGCAACTGCGGGTGGAACCAAACCTACTGGAGAGGATCAAGTCTGCACAGAAGGACGACCCATACCTGGAGAAGATACGGAAGCTGATATCGACAGGGAAAGCGTCCGACTTTACGGAGGACGAGTCGGGAGTGTTGCACGTGAAGGGACGGCTATGCGTACCGGACGACGCAGAACTTAGAAAGGAGATAATGACGGTAGCGCACTATACAAAATATTCATTGCATCCTGGCAGCACCAAGATGTATAAGGACCTCCGCATTGTCTTTTGGTGGCACGGCATGAAGAGGGACGTAGCGCTCTTTGTGTCAAAATGTATGACCTGTCAGCAAGTCAAAGCCGAGCACCAGTGACCGGGCGGGGAGATGCAGAACCTCGCCATTCCAGAGTGGAAATGGGATCACATTACTATGGACTTCGTTGTTGGCTTGCCAAGGACGCCGCGGGGAAACGATGCCATCTGGGTCATCGTCGATCGACTAACCAAGTCAGCGCACTTTATCGCCATCAAAGTTACTTGGAGCGTCGACCGCCTTGCTCAGATATACCTTGATAAAATAGTTCGGCTGTACGGGGTCCCAGTATCTATTGTCTCTGATCAGAATGGATGGTTCGTAGCGCACTTCTGGAGTAGTCTACATTCAGATTGGGGACCAAGTTGAAGTTCAGCTCAACTTATCATCCTCATACAGACGGCCAAACAGAGCGGGTGAACCAAATTCTCAAAGACATGTTACGACTCTGTGCGATCGACTCGAAGTCAAGTTGGGACGTCCATCTACCGCTGGCCGAGTTTGTATACAACAACAACTATCATTCCAGCATCCAAATGGCATCGTATGAAGCTTTGTACGGTCGGAAGTGCAGATCACCCATTTGCTGGGATGAAGTCGGGGAACGACAGATACTTGGTCCGGAGCTGGTGGAGCAGACCGTGCAGAAGGTCAAGTTAATACGAGAGAGATTGAAGATAGCACAAAGCCGGCAGAAGAGCTATACCGACACGTACCGACGTCCCCTCGAGTTCTCGGAAGGTGACCATGTATTCTTGAAAGTCATGCCCATGCGGAGAGTTTCTAGGTTCGGTGCGAAGGGGAAATTGAGCCTAAGATTTGTTGGCCCGTTCGAAATATTGAAGTGAGTCGCCCTGGTAGCTTACCAAATTACCTTGTCGCCCGCGTTGTCAAAGGTACATGACGTCTTTCACGTATCACAATTGCGGAAGTACGTACATGATCCGAGCCATGTGGTAGATTTGGGTAAGCTGGACCTGAAGGCGAACTTGTCATATGTCGAAGATCCGGTGCAAATCTTGGAGCGCAAGGATAAACTTCTCCATAACCGTACTATTTCTCTCGTCCGCGTCCTTTGGAGAAACCATTCGGTCGAGGAGTCGACGTGGGAGCTTGAGTCCGAAATGAAGGAGAAGTTCCCTTCATTGTTATCGTAGAGGTAGGTTCTATTCTTAAGTTTCGAGGACGAAACTTTTTCTTAGTTGGTTATGGTGTAGTGCCCCGTCCCTACATTGTACCCCGTACTCTGTCCACGGGGTACGCGAGAAAGGAACACTGTCGCTATCGATTCGGTCGGGACCGATAGGTCGGGATTGATCGAGTCGATCGAACGGAAACGGTTGAATTAAGATCCATTTCTCGTTATGGAATGTCTTCTTCGGAACCAAGTTCCATATTCAGCAGGCTGCGCCTCAAGGATTGACTCTACGGCTGAGTTGGGAGAGACCTCCCGTTGCTTTGCTTTTCATGCCGCTTGTGTTGGTTTTGGCTTTGTTTTCTGAATGCGTTTTCGTGAATGTTTTCGATAGTTTTTATGGCTTACATTTCGAACTCGTATTTTCTATCGAACTTCTTGAATAATGCAGTGTTCTAATCGGTTTCTTGTGCGATTTCACGTAATCGCGTAGGCGACGTCTAGCGCGACCAACAAGTTCTCTCGTCGAAGTAAACTCAAGGTGAGTGGCTGACCCTTCTCTTCTCGACCCCCCCTTCTTAGGCAAAATCGATAGTGTTGTTGCGAATGAAAAGATAAATACAAGGGCACGAATACGAATGAATGAGCAAGTTTCCAAGAAAATATAGGCTATATCTTAATAACTAAAAATATGTCTTTGCACGGTAATGGACAACTTGTCGACAAGGTAGAGTTTTTCCGCACGGCAACCCGGGGCCACGGGACCGTTGCGGCCAAGAAGGAAACATCTCATAAGCCGTGTTGGGCACAATATTAGGCGAGGACTTGCAGCGGGGCTCGCTACTCGCGCTGAAAGGGCCTCGTCTAATAAAAGCTAAAGGAGTCCACGATGGCTCTGGGAGCCAGTGACCAACACACAAAATATTGCACTTGGTATGAAAATGATAACAATTGACAGGGATGAACATGGTAAGTTTCATAAGACGCTGGCGCGGTCCGCCGCGGGTAAGTTCAACGTAAATTTCATTATGCTTGTCATATGCTTGTTTGAAATTTATTATGATGGTTAGAAACATTCATACTCTAAGTCATATAAACTCTTCAACCAAATGAGAGCTTGGAACTTAAATAGCCACGCACCAGTATAAAGTGTAATGTACTGATTCTCGCTCTCCACGCAGGTACCCCGAACCACGAAGGGCGTGCCACTTGAAACTCAAGGTGACATGAACCCTTTTGAAGCCTCGTCCACTTGTGAAGGCTTGTTTCTGGATTCCTTTTGAAGAAGACCCCGCACTCAGTCCAAAAGAAGATGACGACTCGCCTCGCCTCGATAGCAGGTAGAAAGTGTTATGTTTTGCTTGTAAAAAGGGATGTAATATATGGAACGACTATCTCATCGGCGTTCGTTTTGTAAGTCGAGTCATGTTGTAGCCCGTGCAGCAATGAATGTAATTGTAGAAGCATGGAATTTCAGAACCAGAAAACCTATGCGCCAGACACTACATGCGCTAGAGCTCGGACAAAGTACTTCACACAGCAAAAACAACAAATATGGTATCACCCCCAGTTTTCAAATTAGGGGTATTTTCATCATTTTTCAAATTTTATAATTTTTAGGAATTTTTATTTATTTTATGTGATTTTTTGGGATTTATTTGGTTTGGTTTGAATTTTACCCAATTCGGACTTAAGTTGGAGACCCGGGTAGCCTGGACACTAGTGGGACCCGCATACTAGCTGGGCTTAGCCCACATACTATCCTAATTAGGCTAGAAATCATAAACCTAATTTTCCATGGCTTAATTTGTTATTTTAGAGCTTAATTGGTTAATTAGAAACAAACCGAACCAAACCGAAGCAAACCAAACCTAAACCAAGTCTAATGGGTGGAGGGTTATTGGATCCTACCCAAACCCAATAACCCTCCCACCATGGCCGACCATGAGTAGAGCCCCCCCCCTCTTTCTTCTCCATTAAGAAATCTCTCTCTCTCTCTCTCTCTTTCAAAAATCTCTTTTTCTTTCCAAGCTCTCTCTCTCTCTCTCTCTCTCTCTCTCTCTCTCTCCAAGAACCTTTAGGTATGCTTTTAATCCCTAATAAATTCCTCTTTACCATTTAATGTCTTTACAATAATTGGAGAGGATGACATTCTCTACACTTTGCCCACAAATTTTGTAGGATTCCCTAGAATCTAGGTTAAGGAATTATTTGGGGTTTTAATATATATAGTGGTATATATATACGTATGTATATATACATATGTGTATATATTATATATAAGAAATTGTATTCATGTGTATGTAGAGATGGTGGTTGTGTGAGAGAGTGGTAGGGAGAGTGTGTGTGTGTTTGAGTGAGTGTGTGGTTGTGTGTGTGTGTGTGTGTATATATATATATACATATAGATATATGTATATATATATATATATATATATATATATATATATATATATATATATATATATATATATATATATATATATATATATATATATATATAAATGTGTGTGTATATATATATATATAGATAAATGTGTAAGTGTATGTATATTTACATATAGGTTGTGTGTGTGTGTTTATACATATAAAGTGAGATAGATAGAGGGATATAAGAGTATATATATATATATATATATATATATATATATATATATATATATATATATATATATATATATATATATATATATATATAGTAGGAGAAGTAGAAGATGGAGTTAGAGGAGAAGAAGAAGAGAGAACAGCAGCTGCAGCAGTAGCAGCCAGCAGCAGCCGCAGCATAGCAGCAGCAGCAGCAAGGCAAAGCAGCAGCAGTAGCTATGGTAATCCCCCCTTCCATAGATATATATGTATATGTATATATATAGATAGATGTATATATGAATATATATATAGGTAGATATAGATAGATATGTGAAGTAGGATTAGAAGAAGAAGAGGTTAGATAGTTTGATAGTTAGAAAGAAGAATAGAGTAAGAAGGATAAGGGATTAGGAAGTTAGAGAAATTAGAGGAAGTTAGAAGTTAGGAAGAGAAAGAGAAGGAAAGAATAGGAAGAGGGAAAAGAATAAGAAGAGTTAGAAATTAGAAGAAGAATAGGAAGGAGAGTTAGAAGGAGAAAAATTAGAAGAATAGGAAGTAGAAGGAAAATGAGAAGTAGAAGTGGGAAATAGAAAATAGGGAAAATCGAGTTAGATGGGAAATTTGAGCTCCGAGTATCGGATCGTGACGAAACTTGGTGTGGACCTAGAATACGTGAATTAGATTTTGCGGGTAGGCTCCCGAGTTGAAATCGGGGTCGTAGGGCGCCGCTATCGCGCCGTACCATTGCGTATCTTGAAATATTCAAGATATCGGCAATGGGCCGTATCATGGACTAGACGTCCACTTTACCTAGGTATTTTGGTAGGTAATATATGTATAGGCTAGTACCTTACTACCCTAGGGAGCTCGGGTCCAAATAACAAGCGTAGGTAGGCTAACTAGGTTTCCACCTAGGCTAGAATTTTACCTTAGAAAAGGTAAAATAGGAAATTGGCCTACGGCCAAGATTTGGGTTTCGAAGTCCAAGATGAACTTGGATATGGGTTGTAGAGGTTGATAATGATTAGAAATAGTCGCCTAGACCTAGTCTTGACCCCAGTTGACCACGGTTGAATTTTTAGACCAAAAGTCAACTATGGTCAACACTTTACCCAATTTAGTCCCAAATTCCATTAAACTTGGGCAGTTGACCAAAAGTCAACTATTAGTCACCATTGACCTAGGATTGACCTAGGGTTGACCAGAGTTGACCAGAGTTGACCAGTTGACCAAAAGTCAACTGTAAGTCAACCGTTGACTCAAATCGACTTAGATTAATTCCGTTTGACTTGCATTGACCCAGTATGACCTAGCTAGACCTAATATGACTTAGGTTGACCTCGTACAGTCTAGTTTGACGTGTCTTGACCTAGAATAACTAAATAGGATTTAAATTATCTTGACTTTAATTCCTAAACGTAGTATTGATACGTCTTGTTCTCTATAGGTCCTCGAGACGCTGCATTTGCTCCAGTTGATATATTATACCATATTACAGGCGAGTACATTCTCTGACACTTTTCCAATTTATGATGATTATTATAATTCATGTAATTAGTGTAGATATGCTTGTTCTCGACACATTGGTCGCACGGATTGATATTCATGGATCCCGACATGAGATGTTATTCTTCGTTATCTTGGTATATCTTGTACAAGCTCCCTTGTAGTTCTTGTGCAGTATATGGACACCGATTTTCGAGGAGACTTGCTCCCTTCTCGTAGAATCCCGTGTCATAACGTGTCTTGCTTGGATCCACTCTACCAATCGGGGACGGGGAGCACTAGTCTAGATATGTGGTCATTATCCGCCTTGTTTATTCTTGTAGACCTTGAATAATACCAATCCTACACTCCACGTAGGATTGGTAGATCAGTAGACCTTGTGCAGACTCAAGCCGACCACATATTGTAGCTAGTACTCACACACCTAGAGATATGATTCTTGATTCTTGTACATGCCATGATCAGTTTACTTGCCTTGTTCTAGCTCTAGTTTTATAGCTTACCTTGCCATTATACTTACATATATACTCCATGATTTTCTTGTATATACTCTCTATTTACAGTTTTATAGCTTTTGTCATATCTTGTGAACTGTTGTTAGTAGATTGTAATCGTTCTATCCTGACAAGATATGTTGAAAATATTACAGATGCTGACAAGGGAGATTATTGTACCTACTATGGTCCGGATGACGTAGTGGACGTAGACTTGGAGACTTTGGTCCAGCAGGGCTTAGCTCCGCCTGACGAGACCTTACCACTTGCTTAGTTAGAGTAGGTCTTTTATACTGGACTTTGTCTCCAGCTACTTTTGAGACTGTTATTATTATGGATTGTATTAGAGACTTGGACTTGTATATATTCTTGTGTTGGACTTGACAGGTTATTATTTTATTATCGTCTTGTTGTCTTTATCTTTCAGTCTTTACTTTGTTATCTTAGAGTTGTGATTGAGTACTCATATATATTCATTGCTTGTCCTCCGTTCGGAGTTGACCTTATTCTCGACAGGTTTTTGATATATATAAACTGTTTAGAGTAGAAAAACCTACAGCGTTCCATGCCGTTTTTATGGTGAGGGCTGGGCGTTGTCACGTGCACGTGCCCTTATAGCGGATGCGGGCCGTGACACGTTTTAGTGGTGGCCCACGCAGGTCCTGTAGTCGCAATTAGTGCGATATCGTGGTGGCACTCGTCTTAGAGTGTTGACTACGAGCCTGTGTTACACATAGGAGGTAGTAGGTTAAGAGTGCTCAATCACAGTAGGATCTTTTCTTGCTTATCTTGCTTACCGTCTTTGATATTGATTTACTGCATTCTAGCTGTCCTCCTTTGATATTGCCTTCATGTGCCATATTGATATCTTCTTTTCAATTTGTCTCCAGGATAGTTATGACTCACTCTCCTGGTGAGGAGCACGGGAAGACGGAGAGGTCTGCCACCTCTAGCGGACAGGCTCCGGTCACTTTCCCTGCAGTCAGGACGTCAGATGGAATTCTCGAGGGTACTCCTCCAGCTACCTCGATGACAGTCCCTGGGGTTGCGGATGCTCTTTCCGTAGTACCGGGAGCTGTCGGGGGCGCTCTTCTTCCTCCTGCGTAGCGGATTCCTCCGCCAGTTGCAGACGTACTTCCACCTCCACCTCCTCTGCCTACAGATATAGGGCAGATGCTTACCTTCTTCCAGCAGATGCTAGAGACTCAGATAGCCCAGGCCGAGGCTCAGCAAAGGCAGACAGACGCGATGCGTCAGGGCATGGAGGATGCCCATCAGTTGGCCCTTGCAGCCGTGGAACAGAGGGCTCCTCATCCGGGGATGCGATCGAGGTACGGAGATATCCAGGACTTCAAGAAGCTCGGGCCCCGTGACTTTAGCGGGACCGAGGGCGTGGTCTATGCAGATGATTGGCTCGAGGATATCGAGCGGCAGATAAGGGCCTCCCGTCTGGCAGACGACCTAAAGGTCGAGGCGGTAGGTTTGCAGTTGCTAGACATTGCACGCACCTGGTTCAGAAATGAGCCAGCCCTAGCTGGAGAGGGCCGTACTTGGGCAGAGTTCAAGCTCCTCTTCAAGAAGAAGTTCTTTTCCTCTACGGACAAGATTGACCTGGTGCGACAGTTCCAGGATCTGCAGCAGGGCAGTCTATCTGTGGAGGAGTACGCAGCGGAGTTCGGCCGTCTGAGCCGATACGCAGAGTACATGGTTCGAGACCCGGAGATCAGGACGAGCCATTTCAGGGAGGGGCTCACTTGGAATATCAAGATCCTCATTCCCTCCTTCTATGAGACTTATACCCAGATCTACGCGGAGGCCCGCAAGGTAGAGCGGGAGTGGGGCTTGAAGCCCAAGAGGGAGCATGATCTTTTCTCGGGGGCTAGTAGCAGCGCAGGGGCTGCTAAGCGCCCTCAGCTTCAACATCATTCTTTCCAGCATCACCAGCCGCAAGTGCAGGCCAGAGCACCGGTTCAGCAGTAGGTGCAGCACAATCAGCAGAGGCAGGCACAGCATGGGGTTCCTTGCAACTATTGCAAGAAGCTCGGTCACATCTGGGAGGTCTGTCGGAAGAGGCTGGGTATGTGCCTCTACTGCGGGGAGGCTGGACATCAGTTGAGGGATTGTCCTGCGAACCCTCGCAGGGTAGTCCGTAGAGCGATAGCAGCTCAGGAGGCACCGGCGAGAGTTCCTGCAATGCAGCAGAGGGGTCCACTTCCGACCCAGCAGCAGCGGTTTGTTCAGCACCACCAGCAGCGAGGTGGTCAGGGTAGAGCCTTTGCTCTTGCGGCCGAGGAGATCGAGCCAGTCGCAGATGTAGTTGCAGGTTCGGTTCTTCTTGATTCTTTTCCTGTCTTAGCATTGTTTGATTCAGGTGCTACGCACAGTTTTGTGTCAGTTTCTTTTGCACTTAGGCACAACATTATTACTGAATATCTGGGTAGGACTTGCAAGATTATGACTGGGAATGGCATCATCCTAGTTAATAATGTTTGCAAGGGGCGAAGAGTTTCTTTGAGAGGCCGGGAGCTGAGTGCGTGTTTGCTCGTAATGCCACTTTCGAGTTACGATGTGGTACTCGGTATGGATTGGTTGAGCATGCACCACGCTAGCATCGACTACAGAGGGGGCAGGATTCTGTTTAGGCCGCCGGGAGAGCCGGAGTATGAGTTCACCAGGGGTGCAGTGGAGCAGGAAGATGGATTCTGCGGAGTGTTGTTGGCGGGGCCAATGTTGCCACATCCACTCATTGCTGAGTTCTTGGATGTCTTTCCTGAGGAGCTGCTCGGGATGACACCAGATCGTGATGTTGAGTTTTTTATAGACCTAGTGCCGGGCGCTGAGCCTATCTCCCAGTACGTCTATAGAATCAACAACAGTGAGTTAGCGGAGCTGAAGAAGCAGGTCGACGAGCTGGAGGACAAGGGCTTTATTCGATCTAGCTCTTCACCTTGGGGCGCGCCAGTTCTTTTCGTCCCCAAGAAGGATGGTATGGTACATCTGTGTATTGATTACAGGGCGCTCAACAACCTTACCATCAAAAATAAGTATCCTTTGCCAAGGATTGATGACTTGTTCGACCAGTTGAACGGGGCGAGAGTGTTCTCGAAGATCGACTTGCGCACCGGGTACCATCAGCTGAAGGTGAAGTGGGATGACATTCTGAAGACTGCCTTTCGGACTCGCTATGGCCAGTATGAGTATACCGTCATGCCATTTGGGTTGACCAACGTTCCGGCGGTATTCATGAACTTGATGAACAAGGTATTTTATCAGTACCTTGACAAGTTCGTGGTGGTCTTCATTGATGACATCCTCATCTATTCGAAGACACCAGAGGAGCAAGAGAAGCACCTGAGGATTGTGTTGGACACTCTCAGGAGGGAGCAGCTGTATGGGAAGCTGTCCAAGTACGAGTTCTTCTTGGATCGCGTGGAGTTCCTAGGCCATGTTGTCTCTGGCGAGGGGATTTCAGTGGATCAGAAGAAGATTTCTGCAGTGGAGTCCTGGTCTACGCCGAGCTCAGTAGCAGAGGTTCGGAGTTTTCTGGGTCTGGCAGGTTACTACCGGAGGTTCGTGCAGGACTTTTTCAGGATTGCCCAGCCGATGAACCGCCTTACCAGGAAGGACGAAGAGTTTGTTTGGTCCGATGAGTGCCAGGCCGCCTTCGAGGAGCTGAAGGTGAGGTTGACTACAGCTCCTATCTTGACGCTGCCATCTGGATCTGGTGGTTATACGATCTACAGTGATGCTTCAGGACGGGGTTTGGGTAGTGTGCTTCAGCAGCACGGGAAGGTAATTGCCTATGCATCTAGGCAGTTACGTCCTCATGAGAGGAATTATCCTACCCAAGATCTGGAGCTGGCAGCGGTCATCTTTGCTTTGAAGCTGTAGAAATACTATCTGTACGGAGAGCGTGTGGAGATCTATACTGACCACAAGAGCTTGAAGTACGTGTTTACCCAGAAGGAGCTGAATATGAGGCAGAGGCGATGGTTAGAGCTGATGAAGGATTTTGATATATCCTTACAGTACCATCCGGAGGAGGCCAACGTGGTTGCGGATGCTTTGAGCAGGTATCCCGTGGCCATGTGTTTGACGATGGATCGTCACCTTCTGGTTGATCTGGAGTGCTTAGGCATAGAGGGATAGTTCCTGGGTTTGAGGCACAGATGTGGGGTCTGCAGGTGCAGTCAGAGCTGATGGAGAGAGTCAGGACAGCTCAGTTTGAGGATGAGGCTCTGAGGGTCATCAGGGAGCAGGTCCAGACAGGACTGTTGGATGAGTTCTCTATAGCAGGGGATGGGTCGTTGAGGCATGGTACCAGATTGTGCGTGCCGAACGGAGGACTTCGGAAGGAGGTTCTTCAGGAGGCGCACCGTTCTCAGTACTCTATGCATCCAGGGGCCAACAAGATGTATAGAGACTTGAGACAGCATGTTTGGTGGTATGGTATGAAACGTGAGGTGGCTCAGTTCGTGTCGAGATGCTTGGTGTGCCAGCAGGTGAAGGCCGGGAGGCAGAGACCCGGTGGATTGCTCCAGCCACTCTCCATTCCTGAGTGGAAGTGGGAGCATATCACTATGGACTTTGTATCTGGGCTTTCGCGCTCTCCAGGAGAAAAGGATACGATTTGGGTCATTGTTGATCGATTGACCAAATCGGCCCACTTTTTGCCTTTTAAAGTGGGTTTGTCGACGGAGAGGTTGGCCGAGATGTACGTGCGGCAGATAGTCCGATTATACGGGGTTCCAGTGAGTATAGTCTCGGATCGGGACAACCGATTCACTTTCCACTTCTGGCAGAGTTTGCAGCTTAGCTTGGGCACATCGCTCAAGTTCAGTACCGGATACCACCCACAGACAGACGGGCAGTCGGAGAGGACGATTCAGACCCTCGAGGATATGCTGCGTACCTGTGTCTTGGACTTCAGAGGATCTTGGGAGGACCACCTTCACTTGGTAGAGTTTGCTTACAACAACAGCTACCAAGCTAGTATAGAGATGTCACATTTCGAGGCTCTATACGGACGGAGGTGCCGTACTCCCTTGTCTTGGGATGATGTCGACGAGAGGGTTTTGCTTGGCCCTGAGATGGTAGTGGATGCTGCAGAGAAGGTCAGGGTTATCAGAGATCGACTTCGGGTGGCGCATGATAGGCGGCGGCATTGGGCCGATAGCCACCGGAGGCCATTGGAGTTTGAGGTATTGTCTAGATTTTTCTAGTATTTGAGTCTGATTGTGATTGTTTTAGATCTAGTTCTAAGCCTTGTGTTTTTGTTCTAGTTTGGTGATCTTGTCTTTCTGCGGATTTCTTCGACGCGTGGCACGATTCGTTTTGGTGGCGACGGGAAGCTTAGCCCACGATACATCGGACCATTCTATATCTTGGGCAGGGTCGGTGCAGTGGCTTACCGACTGGAGTTACCGCCCGTACTAGAGGGAGTGCACTGCGTGTTCCACGTGTCGCAGTTGAGACGGTATGTGGCAGATCCCAGTCACGTCTTGGACCACTCAGAGATCATAGTGGGACCAACACTCAGCTATCCAGAGAAGCCGGTTGAGATCTTGGACCGAAGAGAGAAGGTGCTCCGGAACCAGGTCATTCCCTTGGTTCGCGTTGCATGGAGACACCACTCTCCAGGTGAGTCCACCTGGGAAAGGGAGGACGACATGCGGGAGCGATTCCCATATCTCTTTGAGCCTTGAGGTAAAATTCTATCTTTTTCTTTCCTTATTCTATTCATGATTGCTGTTTTAGTTCTCATTCAATTTCGAGGACGAAATTTTTTAAGGAGGGTAGATTTGTCACCTCCAGTTTTCAAATTAGGGGTATTTTCATCATTTTTCAAATTTTATAATTTTTAGGAATTTTTATTTATTTTATGTGATTTTTTGGGATTTATTTGGTTTGGTTTGAATTTTACCCAATTCGGACTTAAGTTGGAGACCCGGGTAGCCTGGACACTAGTGGGACCCGCATACTAGCTGGGCTTAGCCCACATACCATCCTAATTAGGCTAGAAACCATAAACCCAATTTTCCATGGCTTAATTTGTCATTTTAGAGCTTAATTGGTTAATTAGAAACAAACCGAACCAAACCGAAGCAAACCAAACCTAAACCAAGTCTAATGGGTGGAGGGTTATTGGATCCTACCCAAACCCAATAACCCTCCCACCATGGCCGGCCATGAGTAGAGCCCCCCCCCCCCATTTTTCTTCTCCATTAAGAAATCTCTCTCTCTCTTTCAAAAATCTCTTTTTCTTTCCAAGCTCTCTCTCTCTCTCCAAGAACCTTTATGTATGCTTTTAATCCCTAATAAATTCCTCTTTACCATTTAATGTCTTCACAATAATTGGAGAGGATGAGATTCTCTACACTTTGCCCACAAATTTTGTAGGATTCCCTAGAATCTAGGTTAAGGAATTATTTGGGGTTTTAATATATATAGTGGTATATATATACGTATGTATATATACATATGTGTATATATTTATATATAAGAAATTGTATTCATGTGTATGTAGAGATGGTGGTTGTGTGTGAGAGTGGTAGGGAGAGTGTGTGTGTGTGTTTGAGTGAGTGTGTGGTTGTGTGTGTGTGTATATATATATATATATATATATATATATATATATATATATATATATATATATACACACACAACCATATATATATATATATATATATATATGGTTGTGTGTGTATATATATATATATACACACACAACCATATATATATATATATATATATGGTTGTGTGTGTATATATATATATATACACACACAACCATATATATATATATATATATATGGTTGTGTGTGTATATATATATATATATATATATATATATATATATATATATATATATATATATATATATATAGAGAGAGAGAGAGAGAGAGAGAGAGTAGGAGAAATAGAAGAGGGAGTTAGAGGAGAAGAAGAAGAGAGAACAGCAGCTGCAGCAGTAGCAGCCAGCAGCAGCCGCAACAGCAGCAAGGCAAAGCAGCAGCAGCAGCCATGGTAACCCCCCCCTTCTATAGATATATATGTATATGTATATATATATAAATAGATGTATATATGTATATATAGGTAGATATATTTATGTATATATAGATAGATATGTGAAGAAGGATTAGAAGAAGAAGAGGTTAGATAGTTTGATAGTTAGAAAGAAGAATAGAGTAAGAAGGATAAGGGATTAGGAAGTTAGAGAAATTAGAGGAAGTTAGAAGTTAGGAAGAGAAAGAGAAGGAAAGAATAGGAAGAGGGAAAAGAATAAGAAGAGTTAGAAATTAGAAGAAGAATATGAAGGAGAGTTAGAAGGAGAAAAATTAGAAGAATAGGAAGTAGAAGGAAAATGAGAAGTAGAAGTGGGAAATAGAAAATAGGAAAAATCGAGTTAGAAGAGAATTTGAGCTCCGAGTATCGGATCGCGACGAAACTTGGCGTGGACCTAGAATACGTGAATTAGATTTTGCGGGTAGGCTCCAGAGTTGAAATCGGGGTCGTAGGGCGCCGGTATCGCACCGTACCATTGCGTATCTTGAAATATTCAAGATATCGGCAATGGGCCGTATCATGGACTAGACGTCCACTTTACCTAGGTATCTTGGTAGGTAATATATGTATAGGCTAGTACCTTACTACCCTAGGGAGTTCGGGTCCAAATAACAAGCGTAGGTAGGCTAACTAGGTTTCCACCTAGGCTAGAATTTTACCTTAGAAAAAGTAAAATAGGAAATTGGCCTACGGCCAAGATTTGGGTTTCGAAGTCCAAGATGGACTTGGATATGGGTTGTAGAGGTTGGTAATGATTAGAAATAGTCGCCTAGACCTAGTCTTGACCCCGGTTGACCACGATTGACTTTTTAGACCAAAAGTCAACTATGAGTCAACACTTTACCCAATTTAGTCCCAAATTCCATTAAACTTGGGCAGTTGATCAAAAGTCAACTATTAGTCACCATTGACCTAGGATTGACCTAGGTTTGACCAAAGTTGACCAGAGTTGACCAATTGACCAAAAGTCAACTGTAAGTCAACCGTTGACTCAAATCGACTTAGATTAATTCCGTTTGACTTGCATTAACCCAGTATGACCAAGCTAGACTTAATATGACTTAGGTTGACCTCGTACAGTCTAGTTTGACGTGTCTTGACCTAGAATGACTAAATAGGATTTAAATTGTCTTGACTTTAATTCCTAAACGTAGTATTAATACGTCTTGTTCTCTATAGGTCCTCGAGACGCTGTATTTGCTCCAGTTGACATATCATACCATATTACAGGCGAGTACATTCTCTGACACTTTTCCAATTTACGATGATTGTTATAATTCATGTAATTAGTATAGATATGCTTGTTCTCGTCACATTGGTCGCACGAATTGGTATTCATGGATCCCGACATGAGATGTTATTCCTCGTTATCTTGGTATATCTTGTACAAGCTCCCTTGTAGTTCTTGTACAGTATATGGACACCGATTCTCGAGGAGATTTGCTTCCTTCTCGTAGAATCCCGTGTCATAACGTGTCTTGCTTGGATCCACTCTACCAGTCGGGGACGGGGAGCACTAGTCTAGATATGTGGTCGTTATTCGCCTTGTTTATTCTTGTAGACCTTGAATAATACCAATCCTACACTCCACGTAGGATTGGTGGATCAGTAGACCTTGTGCAGACCCAAGCCGGCCATATATTGTAGCTAGTACTCACACACCTAGAGATACAATTCTTGATTCTTGTACATGCCATGATCAGTTTACTTGCCTTGTTCTAGCTCTAGTTTTACAGCTTACCTTGCCATGATACTCACATGTACATTCCATGATTTTCTTGTATATACTCTCTATTTACAGTTTTATAGCTTTTGTCATATCTTGTGAACTGTTGTTAGTAGATTGTACTCGTTCCATCCTGACAGGATATGTTGAAAATATTACAGATGCTGACGAGGGAGATTATTGTATCTACTACGGTCCGGATGACGTAGTGGGCGTAGACTTGGAGACTTTGGTCCAGCAGGGCTTAGCTCCACCTGACGAGACCTTACCACTTGCTTAGTTAGAGTAGGTCTTTTATACTGGACTTTGTCTCCAGCTACTTTTGAGACTGTTATTATTATGGATTGTATTAGAGACTTGGACTTGTATATATTCTTGTGTTGGACTTGACAGGTTATTATTTTATTATCGTCTTGTTGTCTTTATCTTTCAGTCTTTGTTATCTTAGAGTTGTGATTGAGTACTCATATATATTCATTGCTTGTCCTCCGTTCGGAGTTGACCATATTCTCGACAGGTTTTTGATATATATATAAACTGTTTAGAGTAGAAAAACCTACAGCGTTCCACGTCATTTTTACGGTGAGGGCTGGGCGTTGTCACGTGCATGTGCCCTTATAGCGGGTGCGGGTCGTGACATATGGACATTGAAAGAGGACTTTTTATATAAAAGTCTATTACATGTCTAGAAAAGATTGTACAAAGGAGAATTTCTACAAAAAAAAGATCCTAAGTCTACAGGCAGCAGCCACCATGTGCCCTCAAATAGGCGTAGCAATCACCATGCGCCCTCAGTCAGGCGCATCCTACCATGCGCCCTCAGTAGGGCACATCCTTTCAGTAGCGCAGTTATGTGCATCCTCAGTTATGCGCATCCTTTCAGCAGCGCAGTTATGTGCATCCTCAGTTATGTGCATCCCTTCGGCAGCTCAGTTATGTGCATCCCTTCAGCAGCCCAGTTATGTACCGCTCTTCCAGCCAGGCTCACCCTCGTCTAAATGCTTCGACTAATGAAGCATTTATTGAGCAGAACGAGGGTGGCAATTAACCCTCTAGCTGGAGGAAGAGCTCCCCAAACCGAGAAAGAGAAGAGCACCGCAAGCCGACCTGTGGCCAGGGGAGGCTTCGAAAGAGCCTCCAAAGGCGAAGGAAGACCGCAATCGAAACTACGGCTGAAGGAGCAGCTTTCAACACAACCAGAGTGGGCGACACCCACTTTGAAGGAAGAAAGAGCCCCCAAAGCCGCAGCACCGCCATTCCAATCTGCGGCTCTTCCAGAATAACGGAGACAAGGCTCGAACATCCCTATCTTTGGATGCAACAGGCACCTTCTGCCTACCTCGGAAGCCCTCGACTCCGACTTTTGGATGTAACAGTCACCTTCAAGTGCATCAATGAAGACATTGCATCGCATCTTCACCCTCGAAAGCATCTCATCAACAGAATGCATCCGAGTAAACAAGTTTATGTCGAAAGAACGTGAGAGAACGAGAAGCAAACTCTCTCTATGCCACTCTTTATAGGCCGGACAAATCAAACCCATGCGCCAAGTGGATGGCTCTCGGAATTCTGTGCAATGAATTTGCATTAAATGGATGAACCGGACGCTTCGAATTCAGTCAAGTCAAAACGGATATTTAAAGCACTCGAAGATCGTAACAGTCGTACCATTAAGGACGTGTCACAAAGCGGATGTGCCGGCCAGACCGCGCATCACACAGACGCGCCCTTAAACATCAAGAGCATCACACAGATGCGCCCTTCAGCACCAAGCACATCACAGGGGATGTGCCCTCATGCGTCCCCATACGCCTAGTGGAATGCCGATCGATGCGCCCACTCAGCTGCCCATCGAATGTCAAAAATATTAAATGCCGAACTGACAGAGTTGGCAGCACGACTCCTAAAGTCTGAACAGTTGACAGCTTTTTCAGAAGACAAAGCGTCGCCAACGTCAGCATCATCATTACTTTTCTTCGATGGCTACTGCCACGTGGCCACCCAACCACTCGTATGCGCCTCCGCAGTCATGCGTCCAAATCAGCATGCGCCTCAAAAGCCATACGCCTCAGACTTTTCACTGATCCCTAAAGACAGAAGGAAAGTCACCATTAAAGTTCTGCATGTGCCTCAAAAGCCATACGTCCCAGACTTCTCTCTGATCCTGAAAGACAGGAGTTAAGTCACTACTGAAGCCTCGCATGCACCTCAAAAGCCATGCGCCCAGAATGGTTCGTGACTCCTAAAGGTTACGAGCCAAAGTCTCCTCGTGCGCCCAATCCTAGGCGCATCCTACCAGATCATTCCCCCATCAAATTTGAGATCTCCGAGCCATGAGTCGACGACACGTGTCTTTTGACTCAGCTCACCCAAGATCTCAGTAACAGAAAGATCTTCTTCTCTGCTACGTGCCGGCTCACAACAGCAGCATGAAGAATTCAACCCCTCGAGCAGGGCGCATCGTCCATGTGCCTCCATCAGCAATCACCACGTGGCGTCCCCGCGTCCAGGCGCATCCTACATATGTGCGTATGAGCAGCCAGCCTACAAGACTATAAATAGGAAGGATCATTTCCTTCACACACATACACGGACAACAACGAAAAAATGAACAAACACGCCACCAGAGAGGCAGATACAGACACTCAACGTCTCCCTCCTCTCAGCAAGCTCCAGCACCCAGAGCAATCCAGACCTTCAGAGAACCGAAAACCGTCGTCAGATCGTCAACGGAGTCAACGCATTACCACTCACTCCATCGGTACAAGGGACCCAGATAAACAAAAGTGTACTCCTAGGACTACATCTAAGTCCTATATTTGTAATACTGTTATGTTTGTATTGAAATTTGCAATAAAAGAATTTTAATGGCAAACAAACTGGCGACTCTGCTGGGGACCTTTTTCTCCTCCACCGAGAAAGCCGTGTCGCAATCCGACTATGTAAAGGTGGGCTCCTCCCATAAGACGCTGGTCGTACGCCTCAATCAACAGGCGTATGAGGAGTTCATCTCTGAAGGCAGTGCGAGTCCTTCGAAGCGGCTGCCGAAGCCGAAGAAGACCTGCCGAGTCTGGGTGATCAAGGTCGACGCCTCGGGCACCACCACCGAAGGGGATGCACCGATCCAGCCTTCCCTTCCTGCTGACGTTCTCAGCAACCAAGATGCGCCCACTGGTGCAGCACATCTCTCGGGGAAATGTGCGACTGACCATATTCCCTAGCCATCTCCCTCTCAGGCGAGGAAGATGCGTCGACGGAGCAGGGGCGCAGCCAATGCCCCGTACATCATCTCTGATGTGCCACAGAAGATCTCTGTCTTTGACAGACTCACTCGTTGTAATAGCGAGGAGAATTTGGATTCTGAGTACTATGCGCTCCAGCGGACTGGTACGAAGAAGTCCAAGGCAGCACGGGCCATACGCCCCAGACGTGCTATACAAGCAGCAAGCCAGAAGCATGCGCTTACAATCATGCGCGCTGCTGATGGTAAGCTGTACAAGGTCTACTCAGGTGCGTCTATGCCAGAAATGAGCCAACCTTCAAAGTCCTTGCCTCACTTGGGCGCATCTATTGCGTGCACAACCAAGTCGAGTAAGGCAAATCTAGTGGTCTTGAACTCCCGCGCCTCCTCTGGTTGTGCGTCTGAGGTCCGTTCAAGTCACTTCAAATGTTGTTCCCCTACTACTGATCGGGATGCCTGTTTGGTGTTAGATCAGAGGGCGCAGCATTCACCTGACCACCCTGGCGCTTGGCCTTGCCATGCGCCTGAAGGGGGTGTGAAGGTGGCACTCTCCTCCAACGACTTGCGTAACGTGATCACTTACAAGCGCCGATTAGGAGAGTCGACCGACAAGCACGATGTGCCCCTCGCAGGGCACACTTGTGTTGTGGTCACTATCAACTGCTATTGCAAGCCGGCAGTCCCACCAAGGCAGTCAGTGTTCCAACGGCTGCAATCATCGACACCCCTCCTACGTCGCCTCGGGAAGAAGGTGTCAACAAAAGAAGAGCCGAGGGTTGCTTCATGCAACGTGATCTCCTCGTCAGTCCGAAAGACGACTGGCAACTCCTCGTCCTCGTCCAAGAGCCAGCCGAGGAAAACCAAGGCGAGTGTCTCGTCCTCCGGAGTGTTTCAAGGCAGTCGGGGGAGAAAGAAGATCTTGGAGGAAACTGGGGGTAGTCAAACCCTTCTCGAGCCTCCTTCCGAAGACGAAGCTGTCTTCCAAAGCACAGCTGAGGGTGATCTTCTCGAACTCAGCCTGCCGGACATGGCTGAGGGTCATCTAGCCCCTGTCCTTCAAGACGAGGGTGTCCCCCAAAACACAGCCGAGGGTAGTCTAGCCCCCACGAATCTGAGTCTCGGCGATAAAGAAGTCCTTCAAGACGGAACCAAGGATAATCAGGCCCTTGCAGATGCTCCCGTCGAGAATGTTCTACAGAACATAGCCGGGGGTGGCCATGATGAAGCTTCAGGAGAGGCAACTCCCCTACAAAAGAGTGAAGCCGAGAGCGAAGCATCAACCGATCCATCCACTTTCAGCCGTGTCGTGACAGTATACATGGCTGGGGGTGATTCCGAGTCTGATGTACCGCCACCGGACCTCGTCCAGCGCATGGACACATTAGAGGGAGGACTCAAAACCCTCTCTGTCTCCATACAAATACTGACTCAAGCAGTGTTTGAGATACAATCAGCTTTGGCCAAGACACCTTCTACCGGTCCTGACCCAGGGGCCAATGGAGAATCAAGTGTACCCCTTCAACGGGTATCCTTGGATACGGATCGCCGAGAAGCACCTCGGACATCGGAGCCCTCAAATGCTCAACTTCAGGTGGTACCACCTTCCCCGACTCCCAGCTCCACGGAAGACGTGGTCGAGATGATCAGGGACTTGCACGAGCGCTTTGAGTCCAAGACGAGACAAGAGGAGTGCCAAAAGATTGGGATTCCCCAGCCTTATCCCCTCGAGTGGAACAAAGTGGTTTATCCTCCTAAGTATAAACCACAAATACTGACGCCATACGATGGAAAGGACTCTCCTCGTCGCTATCTGACGTACTTCCAATCTCAGACGGGACAACTTCCGAAGGATGATGCGCTACTCACCAGCATATTTGCCGGAGCACTAAAGGGAGTGGCGTACGACTGGTACTGCAGCCTCCCCGACAATTCTATATCCTCTTTCGACGACCTGACGCGCCTTTTCCTCGACCATTTCTACGACGGCGGAAAGAACATGACAATGGCGTCCCTTATAGAGATATGCCAGAAGGAGAAGGAAACGGTTCGAGTGTTCATTGAACGTTTCCGTCAAGCTTGCTTCAGACTGCCCCCGGGCATGCCAGAACATGCGCTCCTCTCCTCCTGCAGCACGAACATACTGTCTGCAGTCAAACTCTGGCTCAACTCTACTCCTTCTCCCGACTGGAGCTCCTTGATCATTGAAGCAGAAGCCGCGAAAAAGAAGGCGGCCAATGCTCGTCTTCTGGGAGTCAGTTTCCCTGCCTTTGAGGACAAGGGGAAATGGCCTGCAGCCAACAACCCCGGACGAGACACGAAGGGGAAACAGGCGTTGACTGTTAATGCCTCAAAAGGTGTGTCAGCACCTACTCAGAAGCCTCCACCTGCACCAAGGCCAAAGGAGGTTTATTCGTTCAACGACGAAGACACCCTGCAACTCTTTAAGATACTGAAGCAGGGTGAGAAGATCAAGCTGCCGGACCCGAAGCATCCCGACGAGGTTGGGAAAGTGGACAACCCGAGGTACTGTCACTACCATCGGTTTATCGGATACCCAACCAAGGACTGCTATGTCCTCAAGAATTACATCCAGCGCATGATCAATGCGGATGTGATCTCCGTCGACTACGAGAAGAAGACGGTGTCAGCCAACCTGGTTTCACTCCAGTTGGGCACCCTGTCGCCGACTATAACACAAGATGGCGTCGTTCCCATCTCTAAGGCGACAATGGAGGTGGTTAACTTACCACCTACTCGTGACAATGTGAGTGTACTCATCCCACTCACCACATCTCGGGGAGAGATCCTC
Organism: Iris pallida; assembly: GCA_029216955.1. Taxonomy (NCBI): domain Eukaryota; kingdom Viridiplantae; phylum Streptophyta; class Magnoliopsida; order Asparagales; family Iridaceae; genus Iris; species Iris pallida. The sequence goes on along the minus strand of JANAVB010005596.1, from coordinate 14,276,988 downwards.
TGGGTTCACCCTGATCTTGTCTCTGAGGTAATTCAACCGGAGGTACGCCCTACCTCCAAATCCAAAGGCATGAAGATCAAGTCTTGCCGTATGGTCTCTTCTTCAGCAGAAGAGGCACTTCCTGTATAGACGTATTCACAACCGAATGCCCAATCCGACGAAGCTGCCGTCGAGGTGGTGCCTTCTCGTATCGTCCCTGCTGTCCAGGAGGAGGGCCCGTCTAAGCCCCCAGCGGCCAATAAACAGAAGCAGATAGAGGCCCGCTTCGATAGGCCTCTGCAAAAGGAGAATGCTTCGGGGTTAGCAAAGCCCCATAACTTTGACATACTGGCACAACTGGCCAGTACTCCCGCCCGCCTATCTCTGTTTGAGCTCCTTCGTCCTTCCAAAGACTCCCGAGAAGCTCTCTGTGAAGCTCTGAAGGATGCTGAATCCTTTCTCAGTCAGGTCAAGCAGCCTGAAGATCTTCCGACTGTATGTATGCACTGCCACTGTGCGGATGAGGTTATCTCCAATATAACCTTCACCCAACAGGACATGCTGCTCAAGCACAACCGACACAACAGGCCGCTGTATTATACAGGGTATATCGGTTCAGTCAACGTGAAGCAGATTCAGATCGATCCGGGGCCTTCCCTCAGCATCATCCCGAAGACGCTGCTCTCAATACTGGGGATCCTAATGTACCTATTGGCGCCTTCTAATACAACTATCAGTGGCTTCAACGCCAGCAAAAGCGAGCCGCTAGGCAAAATACGACTAAAGTGCCATATCGGTAACCTCAGAACCGAGGTCACTTGTTATGTCGTGGACGTCGAAGTCAACTACAACCTGCTGTTGGGTCGCCCATGGCTGCATGAGTACATGATGGTGCCATCCACGCTCCACTAATGTATGAAGTACGTGTCCACCAACAACGTCATCCGGACGGAGTTCACGGACATCGACCCTTTCAAAAGGATTGAAGCCTACTTCACGAATTCTGACTTGTACAAGTCACCTGACGAGGAGGAAGCCAATGATGCTGATGACGAAGCAGAAACGGCAGCAAAGCCGGACATGGAGCCTGAGGTCATTCCCGACGCTCCTTTGAAGATCCGACTCAAAGGCAAACCGCCTCAGAAGTTGCCTCCCATGAGCATTAAGCTGCTCGAAAAAGCACCAGCTGTTCCTGAAGCTCCCCTGAAGATACGGCTCAAAGCAAAGCCGCCTCAAACATCGGCTTCCCTTGTGGCAAAACTACAGGGGAAGGCGCCAATCACCGAAGGCACAGTGGAGGTACCTCTGAAGGTGCGTCTTAAAGGCAAGCCGCCGCCATCCAAGCTGCCAGAAAAGGCCCGCATAGTCCTCTCGGACTCCAAGTCCAACGCTGTGGTGGATTCTCCTAATCCTACTCCAGTACTCACGGATGAAGAGCTAGGGGAATATATCTCTGCTGATGTAGATGTCCCATCTCTGGACAATGTAATCCTGCGGGATAAAATCTCGTATTTCATCAATAATAGAGTGTTTTTTAATTATTCTAGTCTTCCACATTGGAATGCCATGTCTACATTAGATAACGCTCTACGGTCGTTGTAAACACAAATAACGACCGCCCATCATGTAAATCGAGTAGTCACGTCCCAAGGGGTCTGTTACATAGTCCCACGACGGAATCGAGACGAAGAACCCATCATCTTTGGCAAAGTTGAGCTTCATCAAGACCTCCCGCCACTCGAGCCAGAACCAGATACCGGCAGAATGCAAGTCTATTGGTACACGGATAAGGCAAAGTACCTCATCCAAAAGATGGGTTACGACCTAAAAAGCAACAAAGTCTTAACTACGACAAGGGTCGACGTCTCCCCCTCCGACTTCCGACACCTAAAGGAAAGCCGCAGGACTACTACAACAAAACTCGACGGGAGGTAGGCTATGTCACGCCACCGTCAACTCCAGAGAGTTCAGACGCAGAAGAGGTAAAGTATTCTCACTCGTCCGAAGCATCGACTTGGGATTCCGATACCAGCATCGGATCAGTCTTCAAAAAAGTGCTGTCAGCCAACATGACATCAGCAAAACCTCAAGAAGATGAAGGCCAAACGCCAGAATTCTTTGAAGAAGAACCTTGGGCTCAACGCCTGGGAGAACAGTGGGAGTCTCGTTTTGAACTACGTGAACCTCCCACCGAAGACGAGGTCGAGCAGATCGACCTTGGGGATGGATCTTCTTCCAAACCCATCTTCATCAGCAAAAGCCTAAAAGGAGAAGTCTGAGAATCTTTAATCCAGCTGGCTAAGGAGTATATCGACGTCTTCGCCTGGAGCTACGAAGATATACCGGGACTTGACCCCCAGATCGCGATGCATAGGCTGAACATCTTACCCGATGCCAAGCCTATCAAACAACAACAGCGACGCTTCCATCCGGACATCATAAACGCCATCGATCAGGAGGTGGATAAGCTCTTGACCAGCAGCTTCATCCGTGAAGAACAATGCCCAGATTGGGTAGCCAACGTCGTCTCCGTCACCAAGAAGAATGGGAAGATACAAGTTTGTATCGACTTCAGGGACCTCAACTCTGCTTGCCCGAAGGACGAATTTCTGCTTTCAATCACCGACGTAATGATCGACAACACATATGGCTTCGAGCGCATGTCTTTCATGGACGGGTATTTGGGCTACAACCAGATCAAGATGTTCCTCGATGACGCAAAACACACGTCATTCAGGACTCCAAAGGGCATTTTCTGCTACACAGTGATGCCCTTCGGCTTGAGGAATGCCGGTACGACATACCAACAAGCTATGAGCACCATTTTCCATTAGCATCTTTATAAGACAGTCGAATGCTATGTTGACAAAATCGTAGTCAAGAGCCGTCTTAAAGGAGATCACCTACAAGACCTCAAGACAGTCTTTGATCTCATACGGGCGCATCAGCTCAAGATGAACCCCGCTAAATCCTTCCTGGGGGTTTCTAGCGGAAAGTTCCTAGGCTTCATCATCACGGCGAAAGGCATTCATGTCGATCCCGAGAAGACCAAAGCCATCCTCGATATGGACCCTCCGAAGAACCTTCGAGAACTTTGAGGCCTACAAGGGCGTCTGGCATACATACGGAGGTTCATAGCAAACCTTTCTGGCAAATGCTAACCCTTCACCCAGCTCATGAAGAAGGGAGTCTCTTACGTCTGGACAGAAGAGTGCCAAAAGGCTTTCGACGACATCAAGGCTTATCTGACAAGCCCGCCAGTCCTGGTGGCACCCGTCGCCGGCAAACCATTTATCCTCTATGTCCGTGCCATGGATCATTCCCTCGGCGCTCTGCTAGCTCAGAACAGCGATACAGGCTATGAGCAAGCAATCTACTACCTCAGTCGAACTCTGATCGGGACCGAACACCGGTACAACCCCGTTGAAAAGGAGTGCTTGGCTCTGGTATTTACCATCCAGAAGACTCGTCATTACGTCTCGGGCCAGACAATTCATGTTATTTCCCGAGTCAATCCGCTCAGAGTCCTCATGACGAAGCCAGGATCATTAAACTCCCGGCTTGCCACATGGGCGATCTTGCTAACGCCATACAACATGGTATTCGTTCCACAAAAAGCTGTTAAGGGTCAAGCTCTAGCCGACTTCTTAGCTGCACACCCCATCCCAGAGTCCTCAAGACTCTATGAAGACATCCCGGATGAGGTCCAAGAATCGAAGGTCACCGAAGAAGGGTCCGTCTGGCGGATGTTTTTCGATGGCGCTTCAAGAACAGGCCCCAAAGGCCAAATCATCGCTGGAGTGGGGGTAGTATTAGTCTTCCCCGATCAGCTGGTCATCCAGCATGCTTACTCCCTTTCAAAGCCGTGCTCTAACAATGTTGCTGAGTACAACGCGCTCATTATGGGACTCCAGCTGGCGCAACAGCTGGAAATGAATCATCTGGAAGCCTACGGCGACTCAAAACTTGTCGTAAACCAGATCAGAGGGCAATACGAAGTTCGCCATGAAGATCTGATCCCTTACCATGAAGTTGCATTGAACATCATTTCAGCCTTCACCGAGTTCTTCATCGAACACATACCTCGTCTACAAAATCTGGAGGCTGATACCCTGGCTGGCCTCGCAGCCTCATTGGCAGCACCCCTCGGGACTCAACATTACGTCACAGTGGTGGGTCGAGACTTGGTCTGTCCTAAAAACAATCTGTGTGCACGAGTGGCCCATGCCATGTCAACCAGTACCGGTGTTAATGTCCGAGACTGGAGATTCCCGTTCATCGACTTCGCTGTCTACGGAATTCTCCCAAAGGACCCAAAAGAAGCCGTCTCAGTCAGGAGACGCTCTCTTCGATTCTACTACGATACGGCTACTAAAATGCTGTACCGACGCTCCTACGATGGACTTCTCCTTCGATGTTTGTCCAATGAAGAAGCAACCGAATCCCTTCGAGAAGCTCACGATGGAACCTACGGGGCCCATCAACCTGGCCCTAAGTTGCAGGACCGACTGCGACGCATGGGCTACTACTGGCCAACCATGGCCGCTGACGCTGTTGAATATGCTAAGAAGTGCCATACGTGCCAGCTTCACGCAGAATTCATTCATACACCGTCAGAACTACTACATCCTACAGTCGCCTCCTGGCCCTTCGAAGCTTGGGGCATGGACATTGTGGGACCAATTACCCCTCCTTCATCGAGAGGACACCGCTTCATCCTAGCCATCACTGACTACTTCTCCAAATGGGCAGAAGCAGTTCCACTGGCAGAAGTGAAAAGCTCCAGGGTGATCAGCTTCATCTAACACCACATCATCTACCGTTTCGGAGTACCCCGGAGGATCATCCACTATAATGGTCCTCAGTTCATCAGCCATGTTTTCAACATATTCTGTGACAAGAATCGCATTCAAAACGTTGCATCAACCGCCTACAATCCGACAACAAACGGATTGGCCGAGGCGTTCAACAAGACTATCGTCAGGTTACTCAAAAAGGTCGTGTCATCCAATAAATGCGACTGGGACGAAAAGCTCGACGAATGCCTTTGGGCCTACCCACGACGGTACGGACACCGACAGGCAATACACCATTCTCCTTGGTTTACGGGAGCGAAGCGGTACTGCCTCTCGAGATCCAGATACCCTCTCTCCGTGTAGCGATCACAAACCAACTCACAGAAGAGGACAATCAACGTCATCGTCTGCAGGAACTGGAGGTACTTGACGAAAAGCATCTCCTAGCTCAACAACGCATCGAACTTTACCAAGCCCGTATATCACAGACTTTCAACAAAAAGGTCAAGCAGAGGACTTTTTAAGTAGGCGACCTGGTTCTGGCAGTCAGGAGGCCGATGGTGTTGACTCACAAAACACCAAGAAAGTTCGAGCCCAAGTGGGAAGGACCTTTCATCATAGAGACGGTATACTCAAACGGTGCTTACCGCCTCGCCAAACCCAATGGGAACTTGTTCATGATGCCCATCAATGGCAAGTTCCTGAAGAAGTATTACTCTTGACATCTTCCAGACATGTACTTCCACAAGGGGATCTGTGGACCCAATCATCAGAGCTCACATGCAATTCCCTTCCACAAAATCATACGCCTCCGGAACCCAGCTGTTCTGTAGCATCCTCCAGTAGAAGGACAAGCACGTCCACATCACCTCTGAGTTATCCCCCTACACCCTACAAATCGGAATCTTACATCCCATAAGACTACGCTACCCATCATGTTTACCACGTCCACATTACCTCTGAGTAAACATCCCATACAGTCAACCCCTGCGTTGTCGTACATTAATCGCAGAACTTCCACGTCCACATTACCTCTGAGTAGTTTCGCGTATCCTCTAGAATCATTCCTACCACGTCCATAACACCTTTGAATAGGAAGATTCTATCATTTTGAATCCCATATTTGCCACGTCCACATTACCTCTGAGCAAACATGTTGATTCTTTCAAACTTATTATCTGTACCTAAAAACCAAGGTGCGCAAAAGATAATAGGTCCACACAAATCATCAAGTTCATGACAGCAAAAATAAACACATCACAGAAAATTGTGCACTTCTTTATTTTCTAAAAAAAGGGAGAGTAAAGGATTACACTATCCCTAGCAAGAGTTGCAAGTACACAAAGAGAAGAGACTATAAGCCCTAAACATCCCCAGGATTGGCTGAAAGCTCTTCAATCCGACGCCTCAAGTCTGCCGCCCGAGTCTCCACAGTCGCCAAGACTCGACGTTCAGCCTCTTGACGCATCGCTTCAATAACCTCAGGAGAAGTATCATTTTTATACTTTTCATCCAGATGCTGCCGCTGCTGAGCCAAAGCAAGAGCCCGGTGGGTGAAAGCTGCCTCCTCCTTCTTGAATGCTACGTGTTCAGCCTGGACAAGTTTGGCGTCTAATAGAAGTCGGGCCCGTTGGTCCTCAAGGCGACGAATCTGGGCATCAATCTCCGCGATACCAGTGTCCAACACAGCTCGCGCCTCCACCGTCTTCCGCATAGACTAAGAAAATCGCTCCACTGCAGCTTCAGTCTCAGCCACTTCGTATTCCCAGACACTCACGGTGGCCTGGTAAGAAGACTCAGTCTCGACGATCAGCTTCTTCTTTTCCGTATCTATCAGGACAGAGAGGTCGTTTCTCTGGATGCGCTGCAGTTCAGAAAGCCGCTGGTCCAACTCAACCACTAAGGCCTCTAGAATATCGGCCATATGATCATGGCCCTGATGAAGACGGATCAGGTTGATATGAGGCATTGCCAGAGTTTTTGCCGTCGCAAAACTCCCATTGGCGTCCCTTACGGCCGATACACCCCTCTGCAGCATTTTATACACTGCCTCGATGATGAATTTCACGTATTCATCTGTATCCGCCAGCACATGCAGCGTCATAGCAGGAGTCGGAGGAGCTGCTTTAGCAGGTGGACCGCAAGAAGGCCCGTCTGCCTCAATCTGCGAGACTGGACCCTTGGTATCAACAGGCTCTTCATCAACAGGGGCTTGACTACTAGCCCGAGGAGCCAAAGGAACAGAAGAAGCCGAGACAGGCGTCGAGATAGTACCCCAAGTGGAAGGAGCAACAGAGGGTTCCATCAAACCCTTACCCTTCCCAAACTAGGAAGAACCCCCGGCGTCAGTGGCCACCTCATCAGCCCCCAACGTGCTATCAGCAGCCAGTACCTCCCCTGGCAGAACGTGGAGATCAACACTTGTCTCCTGACTCGCCCCTGAAGTCAGGACCGCCAAACGAGTTTCCTCATCAAATCCCTCTACAGGGACAGGATCTGTCGCTACCTCCTGATCGGTAGCCACCTCAGCTTCCGCTGCTGAGTCTGGGGCAGGGTTCGACAATGATCCAGCCGACCTCCCCTCATCATGACAAGGAAGGGAATCAACCCTCTCCTCTGTTCCAACCATATCTGTTGCCCCTGCAACAGACTCTTGCAACTCTGGAGCGACGTCATCCGAAGACGATGAACTCCACTCCACTTCATCATCACGAAGCCCCGTGTCTGCTGGACCCTCAACGTCCAAGGCCCCCACGGCAGCTTGCACCATCCCGGAAGTTGCTGCAACCTCCGCGTCTCTTCCGACAAAGTCTGGAGATATTGGAACCTCCGCAGGAACATCTTCAGGATTCTCCTCCATTGGAGACATTACCATCGGAGCAATGCGCTCGTCAGAAGAGCTTGCCACCTCCTTCGGTTCACTGACACCCGGTTTCGAAATATGGGTCTTCTTCTTCGGTGATCTCTACAAGAAGAAAAGCACAAGTCACCAAAATGATAAGATGAGCCAAAATTACGGAGGACTCTTTACCTCAGCAAGAGCTGATTCCACTGGCATTACAGACGGCGTTTCCGTAGCCTTTGGAGTTATGGCTCTTCTCGGCCTTTTTGGTACAGACGAACCGGCTTCTGCGTCGGCCCGTCTCTTCCCAACAGAGGGATCTCTCACTGATGCTGCAACAGCAGCCCGATATCCCACCAATTCTGGTGGACGATATGACCGAGCCGCTACCAACATATTCGCCGTGGCTTCCAGCTGAGTTCCAATGATGAAACTAGTCTCCCTATCATAACCTGGAGACGCAGCATTTATTGTGCAATACAGTTTAACGTCCGAATACATGATCTGTGGCCGAGGGTTGCGAACTGGCGCAGTAAAATGAACACCAGTGCACCCGGCGTTGCAATATTGCCAGCCCCGGGTGTGAGCACCCTGAATTTTGGGTTGATTTTTTTCATTTTATTTTATTTTATTTTCTGATTGATTTGGTTTCGATAAATAATTTATTCTGTTATTTTTCCTTAAGTGTGCCTTTTCCGTGCCATTGATATTTGGAGTATCAGGGATGTTCAATTCTGAAAATCTTCTTCACAAGTTTTGGAGTGGACATGATTACCTTCATGACGGTATATAGTGTTCCACTCAAACTTGTTCCCTTGTGCTCTATTTGCTTCGCAGAACTTCGGGTCGATTTAGAACATTTGATTATTATTTATTTTCCCATCTTTTTCTTGATCATTTTTAGCGCGTTACCGTGACTTTTAAATTGGGAGCGCAAGACCAGTCAGTTTCTTGAAACCAACTTCTTATTGATGATCTACTCGAGACGCTCTTCATCCATGACCTTCGTGTCCCACTCAGATACGTTATTTTGTGCTCCATTAGTTTCGCACAACTTTTTCGATACGTGACCCGATTTTATTTCACCCCACGGCGTCACATTCATTTTCCAACTTGATTTGTGGGTCTCCTGTCGACCAAACCTGTCAGCCCTAATTATGGACATGGCCCACTTTGAGCCTACTACCCGCCTGCCACTTGTGTCCCATTTATTGGAATCCTCATGTGCTATTTATTCACTCATGATCATCAATATCTATTTTTAACTCAATTATTGCATAATGTCCGGTTTTGGATCCAATCCGGCTCCACCGAGTCCAGTCCAGCTTTGTGTTGCCCTCCATCATGACACCCTCTTATTTTCTTGCCTAAAAATATCAAGTACTCATTTTACCTATTTCTAATATTTAATGGAAATTCCAATATTGATTTTAATCCCTAGGAATGATATTCCCTACATATTAATCCTAGCCACTTGATCATCTAAACAAATCCTAACCATTAAATTCCTACATGGCAAACTATTCCCCACACAAACCCCTCACTACCAACACATGGACGGTCCTAACCCCAAGAACACTCATCCTCTCTCTCCTCCCTCTTTCACAATTAATTACATCTCTCTCTCTCACTATTCTTCTCCCCACAAACTACTACAACAGCAACATAAAACACACACACCACCATGACAAAACTCTTCCCCAAGCCACCCCTTGGCCAAGCCCAAGCCGACCACCTCTAGCGTGGCCGAGCCACCGGCCTTCGCCGCCGTCGGTCGGCCACCCACCAGCCCGACCATCCGAGCTCTCCCCCTCCTTCTTCAAACGCCACCACCACCATTTCACTTCCATATAACCGAGCACTCCTCCTCAACCGCCCGCACCACCCTAGACCGCCGCCCCTTCACCGTGCCAGTGCCGCACCACCGCCGCCCTCGTCGTGCGTGGCGACGCAACGCTGTCTACAGCGTTCGTGCGCACATTTGGCCGGCCGAAAACGGCCATGGCCACACGCGTACGGGCCACGCCGCCGGCCGTCGCCGTCGTGGCCGTGCCCCCATGGACTGAGCGAACTCCGGCGACCCTCCCTGGGTCCACTGCTCCCTCTCCGGCGCGACGTATAGGCGATTTGTGCGTTTTGTACGAAGTCCCGTCGTGACGCGCGCGGAATCAAGTCCATTTTGGCGTTCCGTCGCAGCGACTTCGTGCACATTTTCCCGGAAATTCGACCGTTGGATCGGCAATTTTTTTGCTCCGTCACAATCTTGGTATATCCACCTTCATCCCTGTAAATTTTCGTCCGTTAATTTTATCGTTTGATACATCAAAATCGGCCACCAAGTTGACCGTTTAAATTGTATTAAATTTGGACAGTTTCGCGGGGCCAATTTCGTCAGCTTGTATCTCCTCCACTGCAGCTCCGTTTGGCGTGCTACTAGTTCCGGTGCGAAGCTGGTATAACCCTCTTGCTACCCCTCCAGTTTCGTTTCATTGTGAGTTTGTTTGATTAGTTGAATTTGACGCCAAAGTTGGCCGTCCGAATTCGTAATTTCCAACTTGTAAAATTCTATTTTTGAACACGGGACACCAGATTTCATTTATGATACCACCAGTAGACTTGTGGCATCGTTCTGGCATGTTTTCATATAAAATTTGTTAGATTTGGAGAACGTGGGACCTGACACGTTTTTTCAGTACAAAGTGGGTCCCACATTCTGGGTTAACGGGACTTTTTGACGCCGGCTCATCGGAATCCAATTCTGGAGATACCGTTGAGTTCGTATCGTCATTCTGGACTCGTTGACATATAATTTGCTAGGTTTTGGTGGACATTGGATCCGGCACGCATTTCGGTGCAAGTCGGATACCAATATCCGGGTCAACGGGTCATTTTGAGATCGGCTCATCGAAATCCAATTCCGGAGATACCGTTGAGTTCGGATCATCATTCTGGACTCGTTGACAGGTAGTTTGCTAAGTTTTGAGAACATTGGCTCCGACACGCATTTTCGTGCAAACCGGAATTCCAAGTTCTGGTCAACGGACCAAATTGAGATCGGGTCAACGGAATCCAATTCTGGAGATACCGTTGGGTTCGTATCGTCATTCTGGTTTCGTGGAATATAATTTGATATATTTTATAGACTTGTTTTCTTGCACGTTTTTCGGTACAAAACGGCTCCGACACGGACACCGTTTTGACCAAAAATTATATTTTTGCCCTTGTGTCCAAGTTGGACCGTTGGATAGGCTATCCTAGCTAATTTGACCATTCTGGACACGTTGGCGATATTTATTTCATCGTCCGACAATGTTTGTTGATAGTTTCTCTAAGTTTAGCCTTGTTATAATTAATTAATAATTAATTCATATAATGCTCGTATTTCGGGATTAGTACAACGAAACTGAGCTCAGTCAATTCCAGTGATCTCACATCGCTAAAATTGACAAGATGGACACGTGGAACACCATAATAAGATTATCAACCTTACCATTGATATTCTTATCGATTTACGTGTCGTAAGTTTCAACGTACGAATAACGAAGTACACTTTATATTTTCAATAATTAGACTAGATTTGACCCTGTTTGACCAGAGTTGACCAGTTGACCCAAAGTCAACTGTAAGTCAACACTTGACCTAGTTTGACTAGATTATTGACCGGAGTTGACCTAAAGTCGTTTTGACTTAGAAGAACCTAGTATAAGATAGATTGCTTGTAGAGATTTATTTATTACAACTTGAATACCTTGTAACCTGTGTTGCTTTAAATAGGACTCTGTGGCTTCAGTTGGACCCTCTATACTTATCAGCTGCTCAGGTTATCAGGCGAGTACATTCACTGATAGTTTTCATTGTCTTGATATCTACTATATTCGATTCAGTCGTTGTGTTTTACTTGATTTCTTGACATAACGTTTCACGGACTAGTATACGTCGGATCCTGTCATGAGATGTTATTCCTAGACTCTCTTGGTATGTGAGTATGTGATATTCCTGTGTTTCTGTACTTATATAGACACTGATTTGGGAGTGGACTGGCCCCCTGCTCTTGAACCCCGTGTCATGACGTGCCATGTCCGGATCCGTGATACTATTCGGGGATGAAAGAATTATTAGGGGATATGTGATCAAAGCCTTCCTGTAACTATACATTGCTAGCGTCACCCTCACCTCACGTAGGGTGTTACAGACACCCCATTACCAGTTTTCTAGGTTGGACGGCATGACTCTCCGTTGAGTACACCGCGGATTGTCGGGCCAAGTGGATAACCATCTCTTGCTTCCCTAGCCGATCACATATCGCTCTAATAGTTCAAATCACCTTTTACATTTATTAGCGTATCTTATATTCCAGTTCAGCTTTACTTTCTGTACTTCTCACCATGCTATGATTCTATTACTCACATGCTCTACCTGTTTTTTATACTGTACCATGGTTATGGGACTAAGTTCTGTTTGAAAGAAGGGTTACAACCCCGGTCCTTGTTTGGTTTAAGGGTTGTAACTCGACTTTCAAATGGTTCCCAAGTCGTCGATATCTTTGTCTTGTATTTTATTATTACTGTCACTTATAGTATTTCTCAATTCATATGGAACTGCTGTTGGTATTTGTACTTGCTCATTTTCCTGACAGGATACGTTGACAAATTTTACAGATAGCTTGGAAATTGCCTGCTAGCCTAGAGGAGACCCATTAGAGGTTGTTTAGTTAGCTATTCTCAGTTGTCTGGAGTTGTATTTATTTTATGGATTACCGTATTTGAGCTTTGAGATGTATTCTGAGTTTATACCTTAGACACTTAGACTTCTATCTGTTGTATCTCTTTTCGATTTTATGTTTTATCTATCTTCCTTATGCTCTACCTTAGATGTGATTGAGTTTACATTCTGCTATGTCACCCCCATTCGGGGAGTATAAACTGTTTAGTCTTATACTGTTAGATGCATTGAGACCTAGGACAGCGTTCTAACGCCGACACTGCGGCGTAGGCTGGGCGTTGTTACGTTCTCGTGCCCTAACTCTAGGGTACGGGTTGTGACACCGGGCTCCATCCAACAAACTCCCGATGAACCCCAGACTGTTACTGGGATTCCGTAACATTAGCTGGGTATAGCCAAACCGGCGAGCGAACCGGCTGGGCAGATATGGCTCCAGATAACACCTATTTTGGTTGCGGTAAACCAAGTGAGAAGGCCGAATACTTTACAACCAACGAAAACACCATTTCGGTAGAGTAATCGCATCTTCACCTGAGTCGTCTAAATCTTGGTCAGCCTCGAAACCTTTAAAGATGGGGCCGACCTTGACAATCTTCCACCCCTGAAGGTAGGACAAAACTCTCCTACAAACGGGGACGCCAGTGTGTAACCACTTCCTCTTGTAAAAGCGGCGGATAAAGGCATCACCTTCAACGTAATCCTCCTCCGGACCTGGACTCATCACGTTCGGATGATGCAGAATCAACCATCCCATAAGGTAATGGAATGGTAGTTCGGCCAGGGGAAAATTGTCGTTTCTACCTCTCCCGTGGATCACATCATCAGCAAAGGTCCTCAAACCCCGCAACAGGTTACACACCATCGCGGGAAGGAGAGCTAGAGGACGACCAAAGACTAATTTCACGACGGGCAAAATGAGGTTTCGGTGTACCCTCTCCACAGCACCAGATCCGCCCGCAAACACACAATCCCGGAGCCATATCATCAGGTATGCCGTTAACACCGCCTTAGATGACATCCGGTGCGCACAGTGCCAGAAGCAACTATACGCATTCTCGCCACTCTCATTTGAACGGGGGGTCCTCTCATCTAGCCGGCTCATCTCGGAAGTTACTTCCGCGGGTTTCAGCCCTTGCGGAGTCGTAAATCGGAACTTCGAGGAATCCGCCAGATCCTGCTTGAAGACGTAATCTCTCCAAGCAGTCACATGAGGCTGAGTCCTGCCTTTGTCCTTCCGTTGCATCAGATAATGATGGCTCACCACCTCTTTGAAAACAGCCATCATCTCTGGGTCCTTATTTTCCAGAACAAGGATCTCTTCATTCGATGGGAAATATTCCTCGTACGGCTCCGAGCCCCAAGGAAGCTTGGACACTTCGTACATCTCATGGAGAGCCAACCCCAACTCCCCCACCGGAGTAAAGAAGGTGCCAGTCTAGGCATTGAACAATTCCAAGAGTGCAAGCAACATAGGCTTATTGAGATCCACGCCAGCCTATGTGGCACGGATAGCGGCCGTCAGCCCAATCTCCTTAAGCTCAGCCTTGAACTTCGAAAGTACCCAAATGGTCAACTCGTCCCACTTCGGCATGTGGTGACACCAACCTTCAACCCTAAAGCCACCTTTCGGATACATGACCCTCGATGTTAGCATCCAATTTACAAAGGTCGAAGCACTGAAGGCAAAGGTGTCATTAGGGACCTTACTATAGAGGCTTCCAGGACGCAAAGTTCGGCAACTAAACGAGGGACCGGCTCGTGAAGCGGCCAAGGTATCCCTCTGATTCGAGGTAGCATCAATTGAAAGAGTACCTCCCAATGCCCCACCTTGAGAAGGAGTAAGTTCCCAGGGCATCCTTCTCTTGGAAGCTAAACGGTAGAAGGCCGTCAGCGGCAACTGGCGGTCAAGTTGTCGCATGTACAGAACCATGCCTTTTACAGAGAAAAACCAGTCTTCTTTGATCTTCAGTACCTTTGCCTCAGTGGAGATCAGGCGGTCACCGAACAAAAAGGCAGGTTTTAAGAAGGTCACATCCTCGGATTCAGCAGATTTTAGTTTTTCGCTCTCCATCATACTCTGAAGGAAAATCGGCAACTGATTCTGGATCTGTAGCATTCTCTCAGGAGGTTGATTCTCTAAGATAGCATCCTTCGCAGGGTTGATAACCGCCTCGTCAAAATCAACCCCCATTTGACAAAAAGAAGCATCCAGAAGGACTTCATTCAGCAAAGGAATTGTCATCAACACTGACACAATAAAAACAAAAGTCAGGCAAAGAAGACAAAGTGTGTCAAGCAACCTGGCGCATCATCAGGGTGTAAACCCACGTGCGCCAGCAAAAGCTTCGGCACATCATCAGGGTATGAACCCATGCGCTTCAGCAGAGAGGCTTCGGCGCATCATCAGGGTGTAAACCCATGCGCGTCAGCAGAGGCTTCGGCGCATCATCAGGGTGTAAACCCATGCGCGTCAGCAGCAAAACCTCGATACATAAAAAGGGCCTAAACCCATGCACGTCGGCGGGATAAAACCTTGGCGCATCATCAGGACAAAAGTTCATACGCGTTGGCAGCAGAAGAGTTAGGGCACCGTATAACCCAAAGCTCGCCTGAACGAAAAAGCAGTGGAAAAGATGACACCTACCCGTCACAGCGGGTCGAACGTCGGCCGGAGTCACAATGGTGACAGGAGCATCCTCTTCGGCAAACTCCGCGGCAGCCTCTACAGGCTCCTTTCCTTTGCCTCTCCCCTTGCCAGCACCACTGCGAGAAGTCTTAGTAGCCATCGCTTGAGAGAAGAAAGTTAGGGTTTTTGTGAAAAGAACTCTAAAAGACAAATGCAAAGAGGAGAAGAACTCTCTCTCTCTCCATCTCACGCCTATTTATAGGCTTGTTCGCACGCGTGAACCGATGAAGTGTGACCTCAGCCGTCGCTGTTTGCAAAAACAAAAGTTGAAGAACTTTATAGATACAAACTTTGTAAAAGATTACAATTTAAATTCTGGGAATGGTACAACTTTAGGAATCCAATCTAGATGACGATTGCTTTATCCCTTGGACGATGTGAACTTTGAAGACGAAGCCTCTGAAGTTGAAAACAACTCTGGAACTGAAGGCAAAAAGCCTCAGAGATTGAAGGCAAAAGCCTCGGAAGAATACAGCAGCACTTGGGCAAGAACTCCTGAACTCTCTGAACTTTGAGGTCTGATAATCTAATCTCTGATTTCGGATTATTGATCCCCTTGAATGGAGACTTGAAACTCTATTTATAGAGTTCTGAGAAAGAACTAACTTTCAGTTACTCTGGACTGCGCAGGATGATTTGCGCAGCAATTGGATTGCGCAACAGTGGACTGCGCAGGCAGTTGTTGGATCGTGGGCCACCTGTCTTGGACACATGGCAACTTTTGATTGAATTGCGCATGATCGTGCATAGACAGTTGCCACGAAATGAGCAATTGATGACATAAATGCCACGTGTATTTTGTCATTTGTGTTGACAGAACGCGCACATTAAATTGCGCTGGTTTTGAATTGCGCAGACTTGGACTGCGCAGGAATGGATTACGCCAACATGGATTGTGCTGCCAGCTGTCCTCGAGCGCCGTGCTGCACGATTAAACGAACAGTCGCCTCGTTCTCCGTGCTGTCAGCTGTCAGAAGATTTGATTTGTGTCAGGTAATGATGGTGATTTGCCACGTCAGCCTGCGCACTTGAAAGTGTGCACAATCTATCGTGCACAATCTGAAGGATGCGCAATATGATTGTTTTCCATAAATAAATTCTCTTTATTTATTATGTTTCTGGGAAAATTATAACTGTGTGAATCTGATCTAGAAGACGATCACTTTATCCCTTGGACTATGCGAAGAAGAAAAGCTCTCAAAATTTTTACTGTAGATAACTATGTATCTGTACAATGAATGAGAAAAAGAACTCTATTTATAGAGTCAAAAATAAAACTGAAAAGATAACTGTCTTCACAGCCTGTGCTTAGTTGAAAATCACGCAGGATTTAACATACGCAAGGTTGTGAGAAGTTACTGGACGTGGCCTGTAATTGTTGATCACATGGCGATCATGCATGAGTCGTGTGCAAGTTACAGGACACGCAGGCGAGAGATCAGTGGCATGGCTGCCACGTACTCCAATTTGATGAAATCCACGCAGACTCGGAGGAGAAAGCTTCAAAATCCACGCAAACTTGGGGCAGGAAGCTTCAGGATCCACGCAGACTCGAGGCAAAAAGCTTCAAAATCCACGCAGACTTGAGGAAGAAAACTTCAGAATCCACGCAAACTTGAGATGAAGATCTCACAATACACGCAGACTTGAGATAAGACTGCCAGCTATCACGATTTGGCATGCCTCGACTGACACAAAATCTCTGACAGTGATTGCTTTGTCAGTCGTATTAAATGACAAGAAACTCTTTTGGTACGCCAACTTGACGAAGGCTGAGTCTTGCTGAAGAAGATTTCAAAAATCACGCAATAGTCGGCTGTGATCTCTCGAGTTCTGTGAATACGTGGCATACGAAGAGACATTCTTCGTCTGTCGTACTGTCAGTCATAATGACTCTCTGACAAATGATGAGCTGTCTCTTCAGCGTGATTTGTAAATATTATCCTGATCAACTGAGCGTGACTTTTAACTCTGTCCTGATCAACTCAGCGTGACTGTCATTTTTAAGGCCTACAAAACCCCCTTCAAAGTTTTCGAAAAATGATGAATTATTTCGAAATACTTTGAAATCAAGGTGATAAAATGAATTTAGTCACTCTGAGATGACTTAAAATTTTTTTGGAAGTCGAAAAGACTTCGAAGTTCTTTGAAAACATCCAAATGAACTTGTTAAATGTCATGGTGACTCTTCATTTTTCGAGACTGATTGCATCCAATTTATGGTGGAATATGAACAGCTGAAGAAGAAGCACGCAAGTTGGGCTTTTGTTCCCATGGCGACCCTACTTTTGGGGGTACGGAACCGGAGCCTTTTGTCTTCGAGTTCAAAGATGACCCTACTCAACTAGCCAAGAATTTCTTGAGTTATTTTGGCTTGGATGGCTCGTCTTCTTCTGATGGACGCAGCCTTGCAGAACAGCGTGAAATGTTGAATGCTCTGTTACACCGTATGGGGGTCAAGAGCGTAGAAGAACTGGGCACTAAGCTCAGCCGCTCTGCAAAATAGAGCGTGTCTTTTATGCTTCTTTTGAAAATGTTGCACTTCTTCTTTTGTCTTTTGTAAGGCCATCAGTGCCTGTCTTGAAGAATGTAGTACAACTTTTGTGTTTGAACAGCGTGCATAAATGAAAAATATTAAATGGCACTCTTTGAATGTTTCCAATGTTGCCCTGTCTTCTAAAGCACACGTGACACTCATTCCATAATTTATGAGCGCTATTTACTCGGATATTTTCCAAGAATAGACTTGTACTTTGTCCTTTAAATAGATAGATGAGTTTCATAGATACTAATCTCCCATTCTTCTTCTTCTTCTCTGAGAATAACTTTGTTTCGCAAGATTTCATTCTCAACAAGAAAGTAATGTTTTCTGATGTTGATCTCAATGGTGAGTCCCACTTTTCACTGTTGAAGATAAGTTCTCTTTTTTTTTATTTCTGACTGAACAGAGTGTGCGTGACTGGCCAGTGCGTGCCAAAGGACATTTGATTAATCTCTTTTTCCTTGCTGTTCTCTGCAGAAGCTCGGCTAAAAACTTTCTTTAGAACTGGCATTGGCGATTTGGATGCTGTGGGGAGCGTTCTTCTGACACCAACATCAGGGAGCTCATGCGCTTTTGACGCGCAAATCAGACAACTCAGAACTCTTCGTGGGATAAAAGGGTCTTCTTCCGATGGTAGGAAGAGCCTTTATACACGGAGAGTTGGACGGTGGAGTCGGCTCTACCCTGAGAAATCGGGTAGTAGAGTTCCTTTCACGGCAGAACTAGGAATTGTATCCCAAGGTTGGATACATTCCTGTCTCCTCTGAAAGGCCGCTCCCAATCCACCAATTGTATTGGCAGCACCACGACTTCGGACTGCCATACTCTGTGGTTCTCCTCTCGTCTGAGAGAGAAGACCAGAGTTTGATTCCTGCTGATCTGGTCGTGACTGGGATCCAGACAGTCAGGAACTGCCACCAACAACGAATCTGACGGAGAAGGTCCGACGAAGAAGATCCAAAGAAGAAGATAGATCTCTATTAGGTTATTGTTGTGGTGTAGAATGAAAATCCAAGATTTGTAATAGATTTCCATTATGATTTGTAAGAAAGTCTAAGAAAATGTAATGGACTTTTTGTGGTGAAAATGAGAATGGAAATGATAATTCTTCTATGCTCAAAAATTTGCATTTGTGGATGAATTGTGGACATGATAGATAATGAAATCTTCTTTTCTGATTTAGAGTATATAATATTATCAGAGGTAATATGGACGTGATAATATGTAGGAACTCAAAAGAAAATAGATTGATTTCTATACAGAGGTCAAAGATGACAAAGTAGGTAAATTCAGCATTTATTCAGAGGTTATGAAAACGTGATAAATAACGAATTTCCACTTTTCTTTTTAATAGATTGATAGAAGAAAATGAACGGACAAATGTCAGATGATAATGAACAAGTGAAACGTCGGATGAATATGACAAATGAACGGATGAACCGTCAAGTATTAATGAACGGGTGAACCGTCAGATGAATGTAATAAATGAACGGACGAACCATCGGATGAATGTAATAAATGAACGGATGAACCGTCAAGCATTAATGAACGTATGAATTGTCGGATGAATGTGACGCTTCATTATTTGAGGAGCTTCTGCCTATAAATATAGCAGAAATCTGACAAGAACGAACACTCCTTCTTTCAAACATAAAAATGTCGTCTGAAGAAGCATCTAAGAAGGCTGAAATCGCCATGAAGGTTCAGAAAGGCACTGAAGAACACCCTGTAGATCCAGTTCAATCGAAGAAGGCGGAAGCAGGCGAAGGTTCGTCTGCACCCAAGCCACCAAGGGACATTCTGGATTTCCTGCTCGAACCAGAAAGGACTGAAGAAGAAGAAGCCATGAGGATGGCCGCTTGTAAGTTCCTCGTAGGTTCCAGCAAGGAGATCCTCGGCTCTTTTGCTGATCACGTCTTCGAAAAGGACGGCAGTGGACCACGTCCAAATGTAAAAAATGATGATAATGATCTTCCTTAATATCATGTACCATCATTCATGATTAAAATAAAATAAAAATTTTATTTCTAAACATGAACTTGTCTGATGATTACAAGCATTTACATTTATACATGGTACTTTTTAAGGAATTTGCCATTAATAGGCATCAAAACTTTTCGACCATCCAATTCTGAGAGTTGATAAGCTCCATTTGAGAAAACTCTGCTCACAATATAGGGTCCTTCCCACTTTGCGTCAAATTTGCCTTTGCTCATATGAGTCATAGTCATAGGACGTCTGACTGTTAGAATACGTTCTCCTTTCTGATACGATCGAACTCTGACTTTCTTATTAAAAGCTCTTGAGATTCTAGCTTGATAGAATTCAATATTCTGTTGAGCAGATAATCGCTTTTCATCCAGAGCTTCTAATTCCTGAAGTCGAAGACGATCATTATTTTCGGCAGTGAGTTCATTAGCGATTGCTATCCTTAAAGAAGGAATTTGAATCTCTAATAGAAGAACAGCTTCGCAACCATACACCAGAGAGAAGGGTGTACATTTAGTAGCTTTACGAACTGTAGTGCGATAAGCCCACAAACATTCACCGAGCTTCTCACTCCAATTACGTTTGTTAGTAGAGACAAACTTCTTTAGGAGTTTGATGATAGTTTTGTTGAAAGCTTCTGCTAATCCGTTAGCTGTTGGATTATACGCGGTAGAAGCCACATTATTGATCCGGTGACCATCACAGAATCGAATGAACTTCTGACTGACGAACTGTGGTCCGTTATCATGAATAATGCGTCGAGGAACACCAAATCTGTAGATGACATGATGCTTAATAAAGCTGATGACATTGGACGTCTTAACTTCAGATAAAGAAATAGCTTCGGCCCATTTGGAGAAGTAATCGGTTATTGCAAGAATAAACCGATGACCTTTTGATGATGGCGGATTGATTGGACCAATAATGTCCATGCCCCAAGCTTCGAAGGGCCATGATGCTGCCGTTGGATGTAGAAACTCCGAGGGTTGATGAATAAAATCTGTATGGATTTGACAAGCTTTACACTTCTTTGCATATTCGATGGCGTCTGATACCATAGTGGGCCAATAATAACCCATACGTCGAATACGGTCTTGAAGTTTTGGTCCAAGCTGATGTGCTCCACAAATTCCATCATGTGCTTCGCGAATAATTTGTTGAGCCTCGTCACCGGCAACACATCGAAGAAGTAAACCATCATAAGCTCGACGATATAAGGTTTTTGTTGTATGATTGTAATAGAATCTGAGTGATCGTCGTCTGATAGATGCTGCCTCACTCGGATCATCCGGAAGAATATCATACAATACAAAATCTAAGAAAGGAAGTCTCCAATCTTTATCCGTATTTTGATTCTCGGTCGAGTTACTGAAGATAAATTCCATGCTGGAATAAGATGAAGATGATAAAGATTTACGACTAAATCCAAATCCTCTTGTTGTGTTGATGTCATGAGATGTTGATTCTTCAATGTCAATTGGAAGCCCTAGAGTTAGGTTGTTTTCGAGATGAAATAATTCTCGATTGCGAACAACAATCATTTGTTGCCGTCTAATCGGAATAGCCAACACCGCCGCAAGATTAGCTAGAGCATCAGCTTCTGTGTTGCATGCTCGCCTAACATGTTCAATGAAGAATTCTTCAAACGAAGAAGCCATAGATATAGCTGATCTATGATAAGGAACCAGATCTTGATGGCGAACTTCATAAGTACCCCTTATCTGATTGACAATGAGTTTAGAGTCTCCGTATGCCTCCAAATGTCGAATATTCAGATGTTTAGCGAGTTGAAGACCAATGAGTAACGCATTGTACTCAGCTACGTTGTTTGAACACGGCTGGTCGAGAGAATAAGCTCTTTGGATAGCAAGACCTTCTGGCGATACAAGAACGATTCCAACTCCAGCGACAATATCACCATTAGGACCTATCCTTGAAGCTCCATCAAAGAATAGACGCCAAGTAGGATCTTCTTCAGCAATTTGGTTTGAATCTAAGACCTCATCTGGAATTTCGTCATAGAGTTTTGAATTTTCTGGAATTGAATGAGCAGCCAGAAAATCGGCTAAAGCTTGTCCTTTGACTGATTTCTGAGGAATATAGTGCATATCATACTGAGCTAGTAGGATTCCCCAGTTAGCTAATCGAGAATTCAAAACACTGGGTTTCTTCATCATGATCCGTATAGGATTAATCCTGGAGATGACATAAATAGTCTGGCCAATGATATAATGTCGTGTCTTCTGAACAGCGAACATCAAGGCTAGACATTCTTTTTCGACCGGTGAATATCGAGGTTCAACTCCGGTCATAGTACGACTGAGATAGTAGATGGCTTGTTCATGGCCATTTTGATTCTTTTGAGCAAGTAATGCACCCAATGAATGACTCATTGCTCGAGTATATAGGAGAAATAGAATTCCTGAAACGGGAGGTACCAATACTGAAGGGCTCATCAGATATTATTTTATATTATCGAATGCTTTCTGACATTCATCATTCCAGACAAAAGAGACACCTTTCTTCATAAGTTTGTTGAATGATCTGCAGCGTCCTGAAAAATTAGAGATGAATCTCCTGATATAAGCGATCCTTTCTTGAAATCCTCGTAGCTCTTTTAAGGTGCGTGGAGGACGCATCTCTTGGATGGCTTTGATCTTCTCGGGATCCACGTGTATACCTTTAGAGGTAATGACGAAGCCGAGAAATTTACCACTAGAGACGCCTAAGAAGGACTTAGTAGGGTTCATCTTTAATTGATGCTTACGCATTAGATCAAAAATAGTCTTCAAATCTTGGATATGATCCTCCTTTTGTCGACTTTTGACTGCAATATCATCAACGTAGCATTCGACTGTTTTCTGCAGATGTTCACGAAATATAGTGCTCATAGCTCGTTGATAAGTTGCTCTTGCATTCTTGAGACCGAATGGCATAACTGTATAACAATATGTACCAATCGACGTTCTGAAAGAAGTGTGCTTCTCGTCGTCTGAAAACATTTTAATCTGATTGTATCCAGAATACCCGTCCATGAATGACATCCGTTCAAATCCACAGGTATTATCGATCATGACATCAGTGATTGGTAGAGGGAATTCGTCCTTAGGGCATGCCGCATTGAGATCGCGGAAGTCTATGCATACTCTGATCTTGCCAGTCTTTTTAAGGACAGGAACTATGTTAGCCACCCAATCGGGATGTTGTTCCTCTCTAATAAACCCGGAGGCCATGAGTTTATTAACTTCAGCTTCAATTGCATCCATAATATCTGGACGAAATTGTCGCTGTTGTTGTTTGACCGGTTTAGCATTCGGCAAGATATTGAGCTTGTGAGTTGTAATTTATGGATCAAGCCCTGGCATATCTTTATAACTCCAAGCGAAGACGTCGATGTAATCACGAATAAGTTTGATCATGTCTTGCTTATCAGTTTCTGAAAGACTTTCACTGATGAATATTGGTTTGGGGGATCCCTCTTCACCAACATCTATTTGAACAAGTTTATCTTCAGTCAGAGGTTCTTTTTGCTCGAAACGGAACTCCCATTGATTATCCAATCTTTGGGCCCATTGTTCTGATTCAGGTGATATTTCAAACTCTTCTTCGTCTTCATCACTTTCTTCAGAACGGTCAATGGAAACCATGTTGGAAGACAGAATGTTGCAGTAGAAATTACCGATACTCGTATCGGAATCCCAAGAAGTGGTACTAGAAGAATCAGATCTCTTATCTTCGTCAGATTCAGGATCTTCATGGATAATATTGATGAAAGGAGTAGGAGCAATATAGCCCAATCCGTATTTCGTCCTCCCATATTTCAGAGGAGGAATACGAACATGCATTTTTCTTCCTTTTCCACTATTGAGGCCAGTCCTGAAGTCATAGCCCATATTTTTGATGATGTCTTTAGATTGTTGACTATAGCGACGTAGTTGTAATCTTCCAGTATCATCATTTTTGTCATCATCTTCTAAATCAGAAGGACTTTGGGGCCCTTTGTAGAAGAATATTGGAATGTCTCCTGGCTTTCTGCTGGGAACTAGAAAGTATGAAGATTGTACAGGTTCTAGGGATACATCTGTATGAACAGTCTGTACAACTCCTATGGTTATTATGCTCAAGTCATCTAACAAATGTAAATAACTATGAACATAATTACACACATCAGCGTACTGCAAAGATGGAGACTTTTCATTAAATGTAAAAGCAGCAATATTTACATTGGGAGAAGGCTGAGCCTTAGAGATTTTAGCCAAGTTAATGACTAAAGGGGAAGAAGAAGAATGAGAAGAAGCTTTGTTTCGATTAAGATCGATAACAAATGGCTCAGAAGAGGTGAGCTCCCTTGAAGCTTGAGATGGAAGAGTAATCCGCCCTCCAACTGGAATTAGCAGAGTATCCTGTGAAGATACAGGAATTGTAGTACGCCCACTAACAGGAATGATCATTGTATCTTGAGCAGACGAATGAGGCAATGGAGAGATCCGTCCACTCACTGGAATGATGAAAGAACCTTCTCGAGAGGGTTTGGGAGATTGTTGCTGAGTAGTTCGATCTTTAACAGGGATTATTAAAGTCTCACTTTGTGAATCCTCTTTCTCCATAGCTTGTATGACCCTTGTATACTCTTCTTTATACATTCGAGAATCATTGAAATAAGCTTCAACCCCATGGAAGGGATTTATGTCAGCAACTTCTTTTTGTACTCTTCCATTGCTATCAATGTACTTAAAACACTGATGAAGAGTAGAAGGTACCACATTATTTTCATGAAGAAAGGGCCTCCCAAGAAGAAGATTATAGGATCCCACGATCTCAATCACATAGAAAGTGACTTTAGATCTGAAATCGCCTATCTGAAGCTTCAGATGAATCTTTCCCAAAGGCTCGCTTCGGCTTTGATCGAATCCCAAGATGGTAGTAACCGTCTTAAAGAGCTTGTGAAGGGGGATTTTTAGTTCATCCAACAGACTCTTTGGCATTATGCTTATAGCAGACCCTGGGTCAATGAGGATACGATCTATCTTCATCGTATCGATATAACCAGTGTAGTAGAGAGGCCGATCATGTCGATTATCCTCCAATAGCATGTCGTCTTGTGTAAAGATAATATTTGGGATAATCTCCAATACACTGTTGTAATGTAAGCAAGTGGCAGGTTCTGCATCTGGCTTCTTCAATTGTGCAAGACAAGAGTCGGCTTGAAGAAGTGCTTCACTTAACGTCTCCCGAGTCTCTTTAGAAAGACGTAGAAGTTCAAAGAGGGACATTCTAGCTGGAGTATTAGCAAGTTGAGCTAGAATGTCGAAGTTGTAAGACTTCTGAAGCACAAGAGGAGGGGACTTCTTGATTGGTTTATCAAATCGAGCCTGTTGTTTGCCTTTCTCCAGAACTGTGGATTTAGGAGGAATAGGTTCAACTGGTGTAGTTGAAGGAACAGGTGCAATAGATGATTCTTCTTCAGGAGGAACATTAGGAGCATCTTTATCAGCTGGAGGGATATCAGGAGTATCTTCAAGATTCTTGAAATAATCCTTTAGATAAGGTTTCCCTGTTCGAGTAGCAAGTGCTTCTTCCTTCTCTTTTGGCTCTGTGTCAGAGGTAGATCCAAGAGAAGTCATATGACATGACTTAATCTTTCCAGCCTTCTTGGACTTTCGAGAAGTAGTATTTTGAGGAAAAGGAGATTCAAAATCTGCCACTAGATCAGGATGAATCCACATGATTTCTCCAGTTTCCAAAGTGATTGGCACTAATCCTTCAGATTGTGGAGGAGGAATATTCACTATCTCAAGAGTTGCCTTGGAAATAGGAACGATCCCACTTTCAAGGAGTTGAGGAGGGAAATCTCCGAATTGCATAGAGACGACGTTGGAGATGACGGTCTTCTCTTTTGGAGTAAGGGAGATAGCTCCAGATTTAATCATTTCTTGGATCTTTCCTTTCAGTACATAACATGTACGAATTGTGTGACCCAACATTCTGTGATATGGGCAGTATTTGGGATGATCTGTCTTACCAGCTTTATCAGGTTTCTTGATTTCAGATAATTGTATTTTATTACCTTTCAGCAGACATTCAAAGATACCAAGGATATCGTCATCATCGAAAGAGTATTCTTCTTTGGGGCGAGGTGTTCTCGGTTGTTGAGTTGTAGAGGTAGGAGAAGTTTGAACAGTTGATGCATCTTTGCTCTGAAGATTAACTTCAAGAGTTTCTTTTCCTTTGCGAGCATTATTTTTATTGTTAGTACCTTGACCTGTTTCTTTGGGAGTCATCTGCACTCCTAAACCTTTGAAGGTTTCAGCACTAATTTCTGCAGCCTTGGCACTAACTATGAAAGAAGGCCAGTCTTGGAATTGGGTGGATCCTGTCCACATGCTGATGATTGACAACAAGTTTGATTTGCATGTGTCGATGGTGACAGCATCGGGAGTTCCAAGAGGCATCTTCAGAGCTTCTCTTCGAAACCGTTTAATGTAATCCTCTGTAGTTTCATTATTTTTCTGCTTGATTCTAATAAGAGCAGACATAGTCATGTCATTGAGCCCTTCATAGAACCGTTCAAGAAACATCTGTTTGAAACCGGCAAATGAGGTAATGCACCCATCTGGGAGACTTCTATACCATTCATAAGCAGTTCCCTTGAGACATCCAATAAACACCCGAGTAAGGAGGGCGTCACTTGGTTGCAACTGGTCAGTCATCACTTCAAAGTGATTAATAAACTGACTTGGAGAAGTGGTTCCATCATAGAATGAGATAGTAGGAGGCTTGTATTTAGGAGGATACGATACTTGCTTCCATTCTATCGGGTAAGGTTGCTTGATGCCTAACCTTTGTAAACCATCTTTCTGTTTGAATGCCTCGAATTAAGTTTTGAGATTCCTCAATTCTTCATTAACAACTCCAGAAGATTGTGGAGTTGTAACTTGTAGAGAATAGTTAGGAGGAGGAACAGCATTGTAAGCACTACCCCCAGCTCCAGAGAGACTAGGATTTGGTTGAGCTGGTCCAGGAGTATTGGATTGTACTGCTGGAGGAACTTGTACCGGACTTATATCAGTGTCAGTTGGTATGGCATCTGATACAGTCTGTCGATTCTGCAACTGAGCTGTCATGAGTTCATACATCGACTTTATAGTATCAGCCATAGACTTCATTTGCTGTTCCAAAGAAGCAATTCTTTGGTCCTGAGGAGTCACCGAAGAGGAAGGTTCATTGTTCAATTCAGTATTCCCATCCACCATATATGTAGTGACTGTATGAGGGATTATTGATGAATTAGTGGATGTTGTATGCTCTGAATCACTGCTTCGTGCATCAAAATCATTTAAAGGAGAACTACCCCCAGTAGGAAGATGTGGAAAATTAGATTCTCCTAGAAATTCAGAATCATCTTCAGAGATCAAATTTTTTTGACTAGAAGCTAAGACTCTTGCTCTGGTGTTTCTATATACTCCATCTGGACTATCAGCTCTACCCCCAGCATCCCGAGAGGTCATGTTGACAGAAGCAAACAAAGGCTCATCTTCATCAGACATAGGTTCACACTGAATCCGATTGAAGACAGATTGTCGTTTAGTTTGACATCTGCATTGCATTGTAACTCTTGGCTGGAAGTCACATTCATGATCAACATGGTCATGAGCCATTGATTGACATCTGCATTGAATTATGACTCTTGGCTGGAAGTCACACTCAGCATGATCTTTTGACACAGAATTACTCCTTCTCTTCTGTTGAAAATATTCTCGTAAATCTGTTTATGAAGATTGAGGAGTATATTTCCTGTTCTTGGTTCTTGATGGCTCTTGATTATATAAAGAATGATTAATATGAGCCACATAGTTTCTAGCATACTCTGCATCTGGATCTTTTATCCTTGTTTCCAACTGATGTGGTTTCTTAACACCAGAAGTGCTAAGTTTTGTTCTTAGATCAATTGGAGGTAACACATTAGTTTTGGAAACTTGGAGTTTTCCTTCCATTGATCTGGATATTTGCAGAGAAGGAAAAATAGAACCATCCCTTGGATTAGGAGTTGGTAACAAACCCTTTTTTATGGACAAATTCTGTGCCCAATTTGAAGAAGTCATAGAAGAAGACATTACAGAATGTTTCTTCTTAGACTCATTCAAGGTTTGAGACATAGAATATCCAGAAGGAAGAGTAGTCAAAAGACCATCTCCTTTTCTTTGACTAACAAAATTGTCAGTCAAAGCTGTTCCTGAAGTAAAAACTACAGGAGCAGAAGGAACAACTAAAGAGTTATTCCTTTTCGAAGGGACTTTGTGTGGAAGACCACCCCCAGTTATAGTAGAACTTGGCAAAGAAGAAGAGATAGCTAAAGAACTATTCTTCTTAGATGAAATACACGCTGAAACAGACTTGGTTAAAGAACCAGTACTGTTAGCGTGACTTTTAACTTTGGAAGTACAAACTGGAACAGACTTGGCTAAGGAACCAGCGCTGTCAGCGTGACTTTTAGGGGTAAAATTGCACGCTGGAGCAGATTTGGCTAAGGAGCCAGTACTGTCAGCATAACTTTTGATTTTGGAAATACACACTGGAACAGATTTGGCTAAGGAGCCAGTACTGTCAGCGTGATTTTTGGTTTTAGAGAGACACGCTGGAACAGATTTGGCTAAGGAGCCAGTACTGTCAGCGTGACTTTTAGAGTTGAATTTGCACACTGGAACAGACTTGGCTAAGGAGCCAGTGCTGTCAGCATGACTTTTGAATGCTGTCATCTTCGAGCGTACAAGAGTGTGCGTGCTTGCAGTAGAGTTCTTGCCAGTGTTAGGAGTAGACACTGTGGCAGAGACTTCACCATTGACTACCAACTGATTCTTAGGGACATAGACAGAGTGTTCCTTCGACTTGGCAGTGATGATGGAGGCTGAAGTAGACTTGCCACTCTTAGCCCGCTGTATTTCTTCATAGGTGAGTTGATCGAATTGGATCGTCATCACCTTCTTCGTCGAGCTGATTGACGAAGTGTCGTATTGAGTTGTTGCCATCTCAGAAGAGAAGATGGATTTCCCCAGCAGAGTCGCCAATTTGTTTTCCATAAATAAATTCTCTTTATTTATTGTGTTTCTGGGAAAATTACAACTGTGGGAATCTGATCTAGAAGACGATCACTTTATCCCTTGGACTATGCGAAGAAGAAAAGCTCTCAAAATTTTGACAGTAGATAACTATGTATCTGTACAATAAATGAGAAAAAGAACTCTATTTATAGAGTCAAAAATAAAACTGAAAAGATAATTGTCTTCACAGCCTGTGCTTAGTTGAAAATTACGCAGGATTTAACATACGCAAGGTTGTGAGAAGTTACTGGACGTGGCCTGTAACTGTTGGACACATGGCGATCATGCATGAGTCGTGTGCAAGTTACAGGACACGCAGGCGAGAGATCAGTGGCATGGCTGCCACGTACTCCAATTTGATGAAATCCACGCAGACTTTGTTGAAGACGAAATCCACGCAGACTCGGAGGAGAAAGCTTCAAAATCCACGCAAACTTGGGGCAGGAAGCTTCAGGATCCACGCAGACTCGAGGCAAAAAGCTTCAAAATCTACGCAGACTTGAGGAAGAAAACTTCAGAATCCACGCAAACTTGAGATGAAGATCTCACAATACACGCAGACTTGAGATAAGACTGCCAGCTATCACGATTTGGCGTGCCTCGACTGACACAAAATCTCTAACAGTGATTGCTTTGTCAGTCGCATTAAATGACAAGAAACTCTTTTGGTACGCCAACTTGACGAAGGCTAAGTCTTTCTGAAGAAGATTTCGAAAATCACGCAATAGTCGGCTGTGATCTCTTGAGTTCTGTGAATACGTGGCATACGAAGAGACATTCTTCGTCTGTCGTGCTGTCAGTCATAATGACTCTCTGACAAATGATGAGCTGTCTCTTCAGCGTGATTTGTAAATATTATCCTGATCAACTGAGCGTGACTTTTGACTCTGTCCTGATCAACTCAGCGTGACTGTCATTTTTAAGGCCTACAATGATGTCTGCGCACTTCATCTGAAAGTTATATTTCTTGATTTTCTGACTTTGTTGATGTGTGCAACTTGATTTTTTAGGACATACAAGACCCCCTTCAAAGTTTTCGAAAGTTGAATTTATTCAAAATTTTGAAATACTTTGAATTTTAAATTTGAAATCAATTTGCGCTCGTAGTGAGCTGTCTGCGCAATCTGAGGGTTTAGCCTATTTTTAGGCACAATCTAAGGTGGCCGTTTCGATTTCGAAAGGCTATAAATAGCTCTTCAATTCCTTCGAAGTATTCTTTACTTACTTTCTTCGTGCACTCAAGAGAAAAAACTTCTGAGTTCTTCCTTTCTTTCTTCTTCGACGATTTCAATGGCTCTCCGACGATCCTCTGCCGCCGCTAAGGGCAAGGCCCCCGCCGAATCATCGACTAGGGCTGCGCGCCGAGCTTCTTGCCATGAAACGGCTCACCCAACAATGATAGGTAAATGACCTAATCAAAAACTCTTTTTAGAGTTTTGACTTCACTGTCTCTTCAAAATCCATCTCTTTTTAGGGATGCGATCATACTGCGCCACCCCTTTTTAGGGTTCTGGTTGCATAAATCAGTTCATTCTTCATTTTTATGAAGAACAACTTTCTGTGCAATTGGTTGAACTGCGCTGACAAAAGTCAGCGCAATTGGCTGATTTGCGCGAGACTCTTTCAGCGCAAACTGATGTCTATTTATTTGCGCTATCTGATTATTTTACGCAATCTGATATTGCGCAATTTGATTTTTGTGCAATCTAAATTTGCACAAACTGAATCTTTGACTTTGTCTTATACTGAAAATTTTATTTTCTCTGTCTGATACAGTTAATACTAGAGAAGACCCAGAATACGAGAACTTCGTAGGGACCCTCACCGAATCTGAATATAAAGAGGACTTGTCACATGTGTACTATCCCCAATATGACCTGCCGGTCTCCCGTCAGGCCATTTTGATATCCCAAGACAATGAAACATTGCAATGTTTGATGAACGGACAACCGCTGGAAACGGCAGATGTAGTCATACACAAGAAACCTTTATTCCTATTCGGTGAAGCTTTTGAGAAAAGTTCTCAACCAAGACCAAGGATGGAAGAAAGGTTTGTCCATCAGACGGATAGATCTTTCTCGATACCAAATGTTCCACGCTGCCTCCCTTTATCCCGGTATGCTCATGCGAGCTATCCGAGGAAGATGGAATGGAATCTTACACCATTCCAAGATGCCCGTCCAGGGAGAATTTTTGTGAAGAAGGGGCCCAGTAAGAAGGATATGTTTTACAGTTTCTCAGAGCGATACAGTGTTTTGTTGAGAGGTCTGAAGCCCGGTTGCATTCCACCGGAAAATTCTACTTTGTTAATGCCCGTCAGAACCCCAATTTTCGTAAATGAGTTTGCGAAAGTCGAAGGAAGATATCCTGAACAAGACATCAGACTAACTGGATTGGTGAATCCAGATTTTAAAAGATGGAGCTGCATAGCAAATTGGATTCTGACCAAGTTTGAAAGAGAACTGCAGCAAATCAACTTGTACCAAGCAGTGCATGCCACTGTCTATGATTTTGCTCCGAACCCGCACCTGTTCTTGGCTTTAGCAGAGAGGTATAATTACAGAACAGGAACCTTCATGACTCCCGGCGGAGAAATCGGGTTTGCACTCCATGAGATGAAGTACATCTCTTACTTACCAATGGGAGATGCCCCATATGAAGAATTCGTCCCCACCAATGATGAATTGGACAGACTCCGGAGAGAGAATGCAGAAATGGTAGCAGTTTTCGAGGAACTGCTATTCCATTATAAAATTTGTTCCCTGTTCTATAAAAGTGCCATATCAAACACTTGCTATTCCTCGAAATGGCTACCTTATCTGTTCCTTAACCATATTCAAGAACCAAAGACCAAGGAACATGACAGATGTTATCCTGATTTCTTTAACCCATTGAGCAACACAGAAGTGATGAAGTTGATGGAAGAAAGTGGTGATTTTGATAAAGAGATGAAGGATGATTATCAGTGTCCTCCTTTGAAGACAGGAGATACTCTCGAAAGTTATCTGAGAGTAGGATATAGACCGATGTCAAAAGAAGCCCAATTAGCAGGGTTTCTGACACATTGGCTCCGTCGATTTGTAGTTCTGGGATCCAGTGCTGTAGACCGCTTTCATCGCGGTGTTCTTTTTGCTGCCGTGAGATTAGTCTTCGGCTATAAGATGGATCTTCTGTCGGCAATGACTTGTAAGCTGAATGCTGGTCTTCGTCTATATGTCGATCTGATGCTGAAGTCCAAGGGTGAAAAAGAATTTCCACGATTGGAATTACCATATATATATCTATTTGGGTGGTTGCTCCTTCACCATCCCACTTTGATGGACCTCGGCATGGGACCGGTCGATGGCAGCTTCCTGAGGAGATACTCTCAAAGCAAATAGAAATTTACTGCTCTGAGAGATTGTAGATATGCTCTAAACTTGAGTAAAGGATGGAACTTTTATTGCACCCATCCTCCTGCTGGTTACGAACAAATGCGGACAAATATGATTGACTCGCAGATGCATCCTTTGAGCCGTGCAGCTTTTGAATGGTTGAAAACAATTCGACCGTCCCATTTGGTGTACCGGTTTGAAGATGAATGTTATTTAGAGCCGTATCTCCCAAGTCGATTTGCCCGACAGTTCGGGTACGACCAATTTCATGTGGGAAATGCTATCACATGTCTTTAGGAAAAGGGTTATTTGATGGATGGGGCCCGAGCATGGGCTTATTATAATGCTCGAGATACGAAAGCGACGTTCTCGATGCCTGTAAACAGCAATCATGGCCCTCGGATGCTGTTTACATACTCTGTTTTTTATACATCTTCAAACACCTTCGCTGAGAATTTCAACCTCACGGATAGCTTTGCATCTTCAACAAGACTGAAGAGGGGAGGAGTCATCATGTCGCTCATAGGAAATGACGAAGTACATGAACCAGACGATGCACCTTTAGAAGCTTCAAGGGATGTTATGTTCCCTCAAGAAGTTAATGCGCCACTACGCGTCTCTTTGAAAGTGGGCAAATCTCCAGCAAAAAGGAGGAGAAGAGAAGAGCCTCCTGCTCCAGCAGCAAAGAAGAAATTGATCTTAGATCATTCTTCTGAAAAGATCACAACTAGATCTCAATCTCGACAGCTAGCCGAGACAATCCAGCAAGAAGAGGCCACTACACCGACCTCTGTCCAAAGACAAGTCGAGACTGTAAATATAGAGAGCCCTAAGAGGCCCCTGAAAAGAAAGAAGTTGGCCCAAAGAAGAAATCGAGCCTTGTCTTCAATGGTAATGGATGCTGCAGCTGGATTAATCTTGCCATCTCCTACTCCTGTTTCAGAGCCTAGGAATAAAACTCCTAGTCCAGAACTTAGAGAAGAGATTGAGCAGAGAAAAGATCCTGATCCAAGAACTGAGGCCGAAGAGCCCAGAGGAAGTATTATGGAAGAAGAGCAAAATATTGTACACTCTCTTCTACCTGCTGCGGAGATGATTCAACTTCTGCCTACTCCTAGAACCCTCCGCGAAGAGGAAGATCGCGAAGTGATTGCGGCTCTAGAAGATTGCAGTTACAGCCCGCTGGATGACTATTGTGACCAAGCTGTAAATGCCAGCGGGAATGCACCAGAAGAAGATGAAGATGAAGAGAGCTCTTCGTCTGAAAATATTAATGAATATATGCAAGATCTCGAAAGAGATGATGAAGAGCATATATCTCCTAATGCTGTTGATGATACCTTGAATCCTGAAAAGGATGTTGAGGTAACAGTATCTCCAGAAAAAAGCATTAGATGAAGAAGTTCCGGAAGAAACCCCCGCCACTGATCCTCAGGGTATAAAATGAAATTAGCAATCTCCTCTTAAATAGATTGATAGCTAATGTCCTTATTTATATTTCTTGCAGATCTTGAGACTCCTCTAGCACCTCCGACGTGCACGGACATAGTGCCTAAAACGACGGTGGTTGTTAGTAGCAGTCATCATCTATCATGTGGTTCTGAAGCGGGCAGTACTCAAGCTGTTATGGCTGAAGCTACTTCTGCTCGGCCAGAGTCTACCCCAGCAGATGATAAGCTCATTGCTGGGTTCAACCATGGTAAGATAATTTACATCTTTAATCTTCTTGGACAATAGCAAATAATAGGCAAAAAAATGATAATCTTTTCTTTTTGCAGAAGAACAACCAGGAGGGGCCACTAGCTCTACTTTAGCTCATTTGTTCAAAGAGCCCGCTATCCAGACGCGAGAGATTGAACATCCCACAGTCTCGTCATCAATAGGAGTAGCTGCAACTCCTGGTGCTATAGCAACGAATAATCTTGTGATTCAATCTTTTACCAGATGCTTTTTTGAATCTTTGGGACCTCTAGTAAAAAGAATGATGGAGAAAGAAGGTACTGATTTTTTTATGGTTAGGGGTCCAACCTCTTTCTTAATAAGAGCTATCAGAGAACAAGGTGACGAAGCTCAAGCCACTCTCCTGGAACATATTTTGAATGAATTAGAGATTTCCATCAAAAGTTACAAAGAACTCAACCAAGGAGACGTAGAATCTCTAGTGCAAGCAGAATTCGAGCAATTGGCTCAAGCGGCTGATATTGAAAGGGTCAATCTCCAGAACCTTTTGGAAGCCTTCTCTGCAAAATCTGCTGAATATAACTCCAAGCTGGAATCAATAACATTGATGACCGAGAGAAAAGAAAAGAGAGCTGCTGAGCTAAGGGCAGAGATTGCTCATCTCCAGAAGGAATTAGAAGATGAAATTGCTGATCGTCAACTTGCAACTCAACAATTTAATGCTCTAATTCAGGAGAGGGATGAGTATGTGGAAGCTCATAATACTGAGGTTACTCGCCTAATGGTGGCCATGCCTGCTTTCAATGAAGAAACCGGGATGGAAGAGGCCAGAAGGAGGGTGATGTCCACTCGTGAAGAACGGCTGCAGACTCTAAAGCAGCAGATCGATAATCTGATAATACATCTGTCTTAGTGGAACATTTTATATTTATGTTTTTGTAATATCTCATATTTTAATAAATAAAAGATATTTTTGCTGTGGCTCCATTATTTATTGCATATCTTGTTCAGATATAAATAATAGAGATAGAAAATATATTTAGAGGTGTAAGACATGATATATTTCTTGATGATTTTGTAGAAAATAATTATATTCATTATATCTGCTCAGAGGTAATATGGACGTGGCAGAATATACCGAATATCATTATCTCAATTGACAACTTAATCGAAACGATAAGTTGCTGATGTGGATGTGAGATGAACGGGAAAACCGTCAAATGATGAAATGAACGAATAAACCGTCAAAATGGAGAATAACGAACGGATGAACCGTCAAGTGGTGATGAATGAACGGGTAAACCGTCAGATAATAATGAACGGACGAACCGTCGGATAATAATGAACGGACGAACCGTCGGGTGATAATGAACGGAGAAACCGTCAAATGAATATGAATGGATGAACAATCGGATGAATGTAATGAACGGACGAACCGTCAAGTGAACTGCATGATGAAGGAATGGACGAACCGTCGGATGATAATGAACGGACGAACCGTCGTGTGGATATGTTGCTTCATTATTTGCCTATAAATAGAACAAAATTTTGGCAGAAAAGAGTACTTCTTCTTTTCTAACATAAAAATGTCATCTGGAAATGCATCCAAGAAGGTTGATCTCGCCCCAAAGGTTGAGAAGGGCTCTGAAGAATGTCTTGTCGATCCAATTCAATCAAAGGAGGCAGAAGTAGGCGAAGGTTCGTCTGCATCCAAGCCACCGCGAGACATCCTGGACTTTCTGCTTGAACCAGGAAGGACCGAAGAAGAGGAAGCCATGAGGATGGCCGCTTGTAAGTTCTTAGTGGGTTCCAGCAAGGAAGTTCTCGGCTCTTTTGCCGACCGTATTTTTAAAAAGGACGGCAATGGTCCTCGTCCAAATATAGAGAAAGATGATAGTGACCTTCCTTAATATCATGTACTATCATTCATGATGAAATAAAATTTTATTTATGAACTTGAACTTGTCTGATGATTTACAAGTATTTACATTTATACATAGTACTTTATAAGAAATTTGCCATTGATAGGCATCATTGCAATTCGTCCATCCAGTTCTGAGAGTTGATAAGCTCCATTTGAGAAGACTTTGCTTACAACGTATGGACCTTCCCACTTTGTATCGAATTTGTCTTTACTCATATGAGTCATAGTCATAGGACGTCTGACTGTTAGAACAAGTTCTCCTTGTTGAAAGGTTCTGACCTTAACTTTACAGTTGAAAGTTTTAGAAATGCGAGCTTGGTATAACTCAATATGTTGTTGAGCCATTAACCGTTTCTTATCAAGTGCCTCCAATTCTTGAAGTCAAAGAAGATCATTATTCTCTGTAGTGAGCTCGTTAGCAATGGCAATCCTTAAAGAAAGAATTTGGAGTTCCAGAGGAAGAACAGCTTTACAACCATATAGTAAGGAGAAAGGCGTAAAACCTGTGGGGTTGCGGACCGTAGTTCGGTAGGCCCAAAGACATTCACCAAGCTTTTCACTCCAATTCCGTTTGTTAGTAGATACAAACTTCTTGAGGAGCTTGATAATAGTTTTGTTGAAAGCTTCAGCTAATCCATTAGCAACAGGATTGTAGGCAGTCGAGACGACGTTGTCAATCCGGTGATTATCACAGAATCTGGTAAATTTTTGGCTGATAAATTGTGGTCCGTTGTCATGAATGATTCGCCGAGGGACACCAAATCGATAAATGACATGGTGTTTGACGAAGTTGATGACACTACTGGTCTTGACTTCAGTCAAGGGTATAGTTTCAGCCCACTTAGAGAAGTAGTCTGTTATTGCTAGAATAAACCGATGTCCTCTAGAAGAAGGAGGATTAATAGGACCTATGACATCTATGCCCCAAGCTTCGAAAGGCCAGAAAGCAGCTGTCGGGTATAGAAATTCTGAAGGATGATGAATGAAATCTGCATGAATTTGACAGGCTCGATATTTCCTTGCATATTCAATGGCATCTGATACCATAGAGGGCCAGTAATAACCCATTCTTCGGATACGATCCTGTAATTTAGGACTGGGCTGATGTGCTCCGCAGACACCGTCGTGAGCTTCACGTAATACCTGTAACACCCAGTTTTCTAAAATGAGGGTAATTTTGAAATTTTATATTTTAAGTTATTTAATTATGGTATTTAATTAATAATATGATTTTTGGTAATTTTTAATCATTTTTAAACTATTTAAATCATGACTTATGATTTTGGTGTTTGACTAGTGTAGCCTTAGAGACTGTTGACCTAGAGCCTAGCCATGTGATTAGGATGTTTGATTAGTACATTTTAGCCTAGAGGATATTTTGGTCATTTTAGGATTTATTTGAATTTTTGGGAATTTTTAGAATTTATTTTGAAATTGTTTGAATGAGGGTTGACTAGGTTGACTTTGACTAACTTGACTTTGTGACCTAACCCTAGTTGAGTTGGACTTGACTAGTTATGAGACCCTAGGTTAAGTTAGGTCAACCATACTCTAGTTAGTGAAAACAATTAAGAATATTGAGTTTTGAATAGAAAGATTTGACCACAAGTCATGACTTGTGATTTTTAAGTCATTTTTTTATGACTAAGCCCAAAGCCCATTAGCCAATTGCCCAACCCTAACCCTAACATTTTGTCCAGCCACTTAACCCATCCTTGGGATTCCTCCCTTATAAATATTCTCTTAGAATTAGGGCTAGCCTCTAAGGAAGAGCAAGCTTTAGAAAGAGGTAATGTCCCAACTTCAAAAATCTCTAGAAAATCCATTTTAGCTCCTTTTTTCCCCAAACAAATTGCAATAGGTTTTAATCTGAGTATTCTTGCTGTTTTTACAACTTATTCTCAGATTCAAATCAATTTGGAGGAGTTTCACCATCAAGAGGAGCATCTCTCTTTAGAGTTTTTTGGGGGTTTTGATACATAGAGGTAACTTCCTATTTCCACCATAAAATTCTAGTTTTATTGCATTTCTAGGGAACCCTAGGCCTAACCTAACTGTAGGAATAGGAAACCCTAAAATTTGGGTCCATTTCGTGTCCTATTTGGACACGTATCAGTGTCCCTATGCATTGTGTTTGTGAAAATGCCACAAAGAAAGTTTTTGTGTTATTTTCGAAATCTATTTGAATTGGAAATTAGTTTTTGAGGTCGCTTATGCATTTTTGTTGGACTGGGGGTGTCTTTGTGTCGTGTCGAGTCGGTTTTGACACGTGCACAAGCGGGTGCGCGCGCGCGCGCGAGGCTGTGCGCGTGTCCTGCTGTGCGGGGACTCCACAGGACACGATACTCGATTACTTGACACGAGATTTGACACAGCCCTTGGGGCACTCACTGACACGCCACATGTCAAATTTCAGGGGCCCACGTGGTGTGTCGAGGGAGTTATTCACGTTGCACTGGTCGGGGCTGACAGTGCAGTCGGGAATTTATTGGCACTGATACGGGCTTCGTGTCACTCACTGACACGACTTGGACACGGGTTAGCTAGCCTATTGGGTAGCCCTATAGGTGGTCTACCTAGGGTGGTGTGCACGAGTCCTAGGTTGGACTGTGTCGTGTGCACGACATGCGTGCACACGTGCACGATGCAGTACACTGAAACAGTGCCTGTGTGCACTGTTTCGAGTATTGATCACTTGGACACGTTTGTGTCCACTTTGGTGGACACAAACATGTTGTATGACACATATATACTGTGTGTGAACATTACCAACTCTTTGTTTTGAGTTGTAATGATTTTTCATTGGTTAATTTCCAATTTCCCAATTTGGGATACCAAGTACCCCTTTTTCTGATTCTAGTTTTAAAATCCAAGTTTGACACCTTATTAACCTATATTTTTACTGTTTAAACATTGGTTTTAGTACCAGTTATTGTTCCCCTATGGGTTTACTAGCTGTGTGTCGATTTTTTGTGTGATTTGGTGGTGTGTGGGAGTCAAAATGAGGAGTTGAAGAAAACTGGAAAAGTGGTTTCAGTCTTCTGTTTATGGGATTGGGTTTTCAGTTTGAATTGTTTTGATCCTTTTTCCTTGCTGATTTGCTGTGCATTGTTTCTCTTGTTCTTCCATCACTCTAACACAGTTTTCACATTCACAAACACACCCTCACAAAACTTATTCACTCTCTAGCATCTCTCAAGCATTACACAACCACTTCCTATATATTTCAGTTCCTGTCATCAATGGCATGCCCACCACAGCCTAAATACCTATCCTAAGACAGCCTAGTACAGCCCCAGTTATGCACAGCCTTAGCAGCCTATAGGACCCACATTTTCAGCCCCATGTTTGCACCAATTCAGCCCTACATTTTACCAATTCAGCCCCTAATAATCATCCTTGTATGGCAGTCCTAAGCCAGTCCAAAATCAGTTCTTGAACCCAGCCATATAGGCAGCCTTGTTTCAGCTAATACCTGTCACCTAACAGACCCAAAACAGGTCTTGTACACAGCCTAGTTTTCTCCCTTATTGGCTGTTACATGATCACTACATTTCCAGTCCCTTGGTCCTAACTAAACCCCCCATAAACCTGTACAAAGCCAGCCCCTTAAACCCAAGTGTTTAGCTCAAATCAGTCCCCTTAGATGGCTATTGCATTGGCCTCAAAATAGTCCCTGTTAGCCCCTACATTACACCCCTACATACCAGCCTTGATAGTCCTATACAAGCCCCATGTATCTGTCCATAAACACCCCAATATCAGTCCATGAATGGACAGTAGTAACCCCAAAACAGGTCCTAATTTCAGTCCCCATTTGCAGCCTCCTATACCACTCAAAACCTGTCCATGTGCATCCTATATAGCAGTCCTAAAAATTAGTCCCTTCCTTGAGTGTGTGTGTGTGTGTGTGTGTTTGTGAGAGAGATTAGTGTGGTGAGCCTAGGAGTGTAGGTGTATGTGAGCCCATATATATATATATGTGTTTATATAAGAG
This sequence comes from Iris pallida, assembly GCA_029216955.1. NCBI lineage: Eukaryota > Viridiplantae > Streptophyta > Magnoliopsida > Asparagales > Iridaceae > Iris > Iris pallida. The sequence goes on along the minus strand of JANAVB010005596.1, from coordinate 14,237,359 downwards.
TTTAGATAAGTATTTATATGTATGAGAGTTATATATGTTTTTGTGTGTTTGTGGCCTTATATTGAGTTTGTGTGTGAGTGTGGATGAGATATATGGATGTGTGTTTAGGAGCTAGGGGTATGTGTATGGGAGATACAAGTGTGAGCCTATATATATATAGGTATAGGTGTGTGTGAGTTTACATATTGTGTTTATGAGTGTGAGGGATATATGAGTATGGTATCATGAGTATTGTGTGTGGTTGAGAGTTGGGTAATTGTGAGAATGGTGCAAGGGTAAACGTAAGGTAATGGGTAGACAACCAACATGTGGTCTAAGATGACTTAGATGACCTAGATACTAGGTTTTCTTGGTAGGTAATATTAATATAGGATAGTATCTAGCTATTCTAGGAAACCTAGGCTAGTATTCATAGGTTAGAGTGGTTTTGGACAAGATATTGGTATTTACCTTGGTAAGGTAATGTAGGTAATACATAGAATAGGGTATTTGAGTTTGGAGTCTAAGATAGAGTTAGAACTTGGTTCCCTTGGTTGGTAGTGATCAAATATAGTGCTCATAGACTAGTTTTGACGTCGGTTGACCATTTTGACCAAAAGTCAACAAAAGTCAACCGAGAGTCAAACTTAGCCTTTAAGCGACCAGATTTGACCAAAACCAAACCAGAGTTGACCAGTTGACTGAAAGTCAACAGTTGGTCAACATGTGACTCGTTTGACCTAGGGTTGACTCAATGTTGACCAGAGTTGACCAGAGTTAACTTTTTGACCAAAAGTCAACTGTAAGTCAACCCTTGACCCAAATTGACCTAGTTTGACTTGGATTGGTTTTCTGTGACATTGTTTGACCTTGATTGTCCTAGTGTGACTCAGTATGACCTAGTTTAGCTTGGTGTGACTTAGATTTGACTTAGATTTGACCTAGATTGACCTAGATCATTTAGAATGCATTGTGATGCATCTTATTATCATTTTTGGACTCATAGTGACTTGTACTGTTCTATAGGAGACAGACACCACTCATCGGACAGTATATTCTCTTCAGACACTCAGGCTATCAGTCGAGTACATTCTCTGACCATTTTATACTTGTATGGATTTACATTCTTGCTCTAAATTACTGTACTTGATGCTGATACGACTGTTATCACGGATTGGTACTATATGGATCTTCTTTTGAGATGTTATCTCCTTGTATTCACTAAATACATATTGTGATGTGCGTTTCACTTCCATATTGTATTTATTGAATACCCATATCCTTGTATACTCATTGTGCATATTGTACTATCATTATCACATGAGTCCCAGGGATAGACCATTGTACACTATTGTATAACATTGTACATCCATTGTATAACATTGTACACTATTGTATAAGATAACGTAACTGGAGTAGATCCTTGTGTATTGATTGGGGAGGGGGAGTAGAATTGGTTATGTACTCAAATCCTATTGTACAACATTGTATAACTATTGTATATGTCTATTGTACACCCACGTACAATAGAGTTACCATTGCATTGTCCTAGCCCGTTTACATAACCAGATTGTACTCTAAATCACATGTTCCTTACAGTTCTTACTTATCGTATTTAGATATTTTCTGTTATCAAATCTCTACTGTTTTTTATATATCTTCTTCTTTCAGCGTTTCATGTACTTTACTCTATTGCATGCTTTATATTTCCTAACTCGATATGAACTGCGTGAGATGTTTTGTGCTCGCTCCCGTCCTGACTGGACCTGTTGAAAATATTACAGAGGATGAGGAGGAGGCCTGCGTAGACACCTACTATGGGACAGCTGTAGATCACATGTGTGACCCAGATTTCCAGCCTGATCCACTAGCTTAGAGACTGAGGCTCCCTAGTCTAGGTTTTACTATTTCTGTCTTCTGAGATCTGATTGTATATATTCGTTTATTTTCAGTATAGAGACTTGTTTTGAGTTGGATGTTCTGTTTTGTATGGCAGTAGACACTTAGACTATTTCTCTCTGATTGTATCCTGTGGATCTTCTTATTCCAGTATCTATCTATCTTTTATTTTCATCATTCTGCCTTAGATGTGATTGAGACTGTATATTGTTATGTCACCTCCATTCGGAGTGTATATACTGTACAGGTACTTTTATATTGTTAGATGATTGACCTAGGACAGCGTTCTATTGCCGACACTGCGGCATAGGCTGGGCGTTGTTACGTTCTCGTACCCTCACAGTGGGTGCGGGTCGTGACACATTTTTAAGTGGTGGCCCATGCAGGTCGAGCTTATGTAGTGGTATTCGAACTAGAGTATCACTACAGCCTGCAGTAGGATTAGGATATTTTTGAAGGTACTCAATCATATTAGGAAAAACTTTTATCTAATTCATGTCATCTCAGTTCTTGCTGATATTGTTCTCCTTGAATATAACTGTCCTCCTTTGCTATTTCGACTCATTCTCAGCAATTGTTTCTTTGATCTGTCTCCAGGATGGTTGAGACGAGATCTCATCGCCACGGACCGGGGGACGCTGCAGAGGGGTCTGCCACCTCTCGTCCTCAGCAGCAGCAGTCAGCTCTCGGTACTACAGCCCCAGTCATGCCAGCTGGGGTAGGCATTTCAGCTGCGGTCGGAGGAGCCCTTCCACCAGCAGCAGAGGGTATGCCTTCACCAGTTCGAAGACAGGACCCAGTCATTCCAGAAGTACCGTTCCAGCAGCCGCCGCCTACAGGAAACGTGGACGCAGCTCAGATGTTCGCGTATTTCCAGCAGTTCATCGACCGACAACAGGCTCGACAGGACAGAGGCATGGAGTTGGCCGTCACGACAGCCGCAGCTCGACCAGTGGTTTAGCAGCCGAAGACACCGGGGATCGAGCAGTTTCAGAAGATGAGCCCCAGAGACTTTTTGGGGATAGAGGGGATCCTATATGCCGATGAGTGGATCGAGCATATAGAGGAGATCTTCCGCTTGGCCAGGATTCCAGCAGATCTTCAGATCGAGGCAGCAGCTAGCCGGATGCGAGATGTTGCTCGCACCTGGTATCAGTCAGACCCCAGGGTGGGGGTAGCCGGACAGACTTGGGAGGAGTTCAAGGGCTTCTTCAAGAAGAAGTTCTTCCCAGATTCAGCGCTCAGAGCTTTAGAGTCGCAGTTTGAGAGCCTAGTTCAGGGGAGCATGTCAGTAGAGGAGTACGCTGGAGAGTTCGGCCGCCTCAGCAGATTCGTGGAGGGTTTGAACGAGGCGGCGAAGGCCCAGAGGTTCCGGAAGGGTCTGATCAAGGAAGTCAAGTCCTTGACCAAGGGCAACAGGGATGCAATATTCGAGGAGATTCTGACGGGAGCCTTATTGGCAGAGGATGATCTTGAGCTTAGGCTCAAGAGGGGGCGAGACCCAGTTGGGAGCAGCAGCAGCGGAGGACCGGCCAAGAGGACGTACGTTCAGCATCAGTTTCAGCAGCAGTATCAGCAGTCGATGGTCCATTTCTAGCAGCAGCAGCAGAGGCCTGTTCAGTATCAGGGACAGAGACAGGTACAGTATCAGCAGGTTCCCAGGCAGCAGCAGAACACTATGTGCAACTTCTGCAAGAAGTAAGGCCATGGGTGGGACGACTGCAGGAAGAGGCTGGGCATGTTTTTGCTTTGCGAATCAGTGGAGCATCAGTGTAGAGAGTGTCCCAAGAACCCGACACCATTGGCTCAGGTAGCACCAGGAGCTAGAGCTCCGACAGGGCAGCAGAAGGGACCACTATTGTAGACTCAGCAGCAGAGGTTCGTCCAGCATCAGCAGCAGGCCAGGGGAGGCCAGCCAGGGCGAGCTTTCGCCATGACAGTCGAGGATGCTCAGGCCGTTGGAGATCTAGTTGCAGGTTCTGTTCTTTTGATTCAATTCTGAAATTCCTATCTTGAAATTCAGTTCCATCTATTCCTATCTGTTTCTTCATTGCTGATAAGTTTGATCTGGTGTTTCAGTATGATTTAATTTTCTTCTGAGAAAAGTCGTATGGGCTAGGTCGCCTCGATTATGAGATTTTAGAATCTTCTAGGGTCATGCTAGTGTAGGACCGATGAGCACCTCTAGAGGGGGGGTGAATAGAGTGCGTGTGTGCAGCGGAATATAATCACCAATTAAAAATTTAAAACTATGGCAGATATGTAAGAGACAGTAAAAAGAGATAGAGAATTCAAACTCAGTAACACAGCGATATATACTGGTATCCCTCTGAGAGGACTAATCCAGTCTCGAGTACTCTTGTTCGATGTTAATCCACTATGGCACAAGCTTTAACTGAGAGCTTGTAGTCTCTTACAACACCATGCTTGGTGACGAGCGCACGACCAGCTCCACACACACACCGTGCTTGGTGACGAGCGCACGACCAGCTCCACAACAAGAAAAGTTGTTGAAACTTGGAACGACCTCTTTACAACTCTTGAGTAACCAAAAGACTCTAAATCAACTCTGATAGTACTGGCTTTTGGCTAAGAGATGTATAGGTGAGATTTGAAAATCTTGGATCGTTTGAAAACACTTGAGTATTAGAGAAGAGAGATATGAAGAATGAATTGATGATTTGAAATGAAAAGTTCTCCTCTATTTATAGGTGTTTTTTCCAACCGAACTCGGGCAGAACTCGGACAGAGTTCGGATGCAAATATCTCGCAAAGAGACGTTGCTCGCATATTTGGAGGCAACAGAAATTTGAATAACTTTTGACCGAACTCGGGCCGAACTCGGTTAGGAGTTCTGTCAGGAGATATTTGAAAATCATTTGCGAAAACAGTTTTCAAATTTGTTTTTGGTTATTTGTAAAAATATTTTGAAAGACTATTTTCGAAATATGATTTTGAAATATTTGTAAACGAAAATACGAATGGTAAATAGGTAGGCTTTTTGGAATATGGACAGTTTTAACCCTAAGCCAGTATTACCATAATTGATTTACAGAATAAATCCTAGACTCAATAAAATATAAAATACAGAATAAAATGAGAAATGAGTCTCCAGAAGATTTGATAATGTTGACGCTTTGATTGATGCGATACAACGTCCGTTGAATATGATTTCATGAATCCTGAAATGATTAGCAGTATTTTCTATATTTTGTGTATTGACTAAAGTGTCTGTTGATTATCGAAATCGGGTGTGACCATGGAATGGGCCAACAATCTCCCCCATTTTGATAATTGACAAACTTGAGTCTATACCAAAATATATTTATATCAAATAGAACAAAATACAAAGTACCTGAAAAAAATATTTGGATTTTGTTTTTGGTTTGTTGTATATGCGCGCTTTGGTATACTCCTTTGGTATACTCTTTTTCTCCCCCTTTGTCAAGTAGTAAAATGAATTGGTTCCCCCGTAAATCGTGAAGCTAACAATAGACAAACACAAGACAAAGTGAAGAAAAAAAATAATCACAGCATGGAACAACTAATATAGAATCAACCAACTCATAATAAACTAAAATAACATAGAAGTTTCCACTATAAATCCAAAGAGTACAACTGAAGAATGTCTAACTAAACAGTTTAGACAAAATAAAACTACTACATCAACTGCATCAACTAATCAAATCAATATCCACTAGTCCAAGGCTGAATCCACGTCACATCGTGGGGTCGTCCGCACCGGGAGGATCATGAGGGAAGTATGCTGCAGTCGGGTCGAAGAACTGAAAGGTAACCTCATCAGTGAAACGAGGACCCGGAAAAGCAGGATGAGGAAGGATGGTGACCGGATGGACTGGATCCTGAGCCAGGCTATAGTGGAGGTCAGCAATACTATTTCTCAGCACCTGGGCCTGAGAAATGTGTCGGAACTCTGAGTCCTGATGACGTTGCGTAGAGACCGCAACAAAATCATCGAAGCGCTGGTAGAAAGTCGGATCGAATCCTGGGGCAGGTGCCTGAGCAGGAGGAGCATCAGCTGGAGGGACCTCAGCATCAGCAGCTGAAGCAGGAGCAGCTCCAGGTGCTCCAGGAGGTGCAGAAAATCGACGAAAATGAGTCAGCTCAACAGGAGGAGAAAAAATGGCACACGTCTCAAGATCAATCTCGAAACGTCGAAATATGGAAGCAAGGTACATAGGATATACTAGATTCCTACCTGCATTTTTGCAGTTAAGCATCCAGGACATCATAGTTTTGGGAACGGAGAGTGGAATGCCAAAGTGAATGTGATAAAGAGCAGAAAGTTCTAAAAAGGTAACTTCATCAGTTGAGCCTTTCTTCGGAAGAAGAGCAGAAAATATCATACGATGAAGCTCATAGAATGTTTGGTTCAGATGTTTGGCAAAAATTCTCCGGGAAGGAGGGTTAGGATGACAAATTAATTCCCTAAAAGAAGCCAAAGTGACATCAGTAGGAAATTGAATGTGGTAGATGTCAACTAATGCATCACCAAGATCAGGAATATGAAAGTATTCACTGATGTCGGTGGCACAACATTCTAATTCTTGTCCAGCAATGCAAGAATAGAAATTGCCGTTTGGTTTTACCTGCAGATTGCAGTAAAACATACGTACAGCGTTGTCATAAATGCTCTCTTGAACCTCGAAGAAATCGCGGTATCCAAGTTGGTCAAAAATTTGAGTATATTCAAAGAAAGTAGTAAAATTGACGAAAGCTCCAGAGCAAATACGACGACTAGAGAAAGAATTGAACCAGAGATCCGAGAAGTCTTTGTCGGGGAACAAAGTAGCATCGTACTCTTCGGGATCTCTAGGCCGTGCTGGACTAAAGAGACTAGCAGGGGTATAGTCAGAGGAAGAGGAAGCACCTTGAGAAGAGTTTCCTCTTTGACGTTTGGGGGCCATTAGGAGATGGAAATAAAACACCTTTTTGAAGAAAAGGTAGAAGGAGGAAGATGATCGCCCACTGTAACTCGTCGAACCCTTGCTAAGATGGAGGAGGAGAGGTTTCTAGAAGGAGAGGGAGGCTTTCCACGTTTTGGTGTGAAGAAAAAGTGGAAGGAAAGTTGGATTATATAGGCACTAGGGCCGGCTGTTCGGTTCTGGAAGTTACCACAGCGCCGACCGAACTCGGTCCGAATTCGGTCCGAACTCGATCAGAGTTCGGGCCGAGTTCGGCCACTTGCATTCCCGAGATAAACAGTGCAGGCTGGTAAGTTTAAAAGTTAAATTTAATAACTTTGACTAATTTATTAAATAACGATTATTATTTCTGAGTTAACTGTAGGGGTTGTCCCAGCTAACGGAGGTTCACCGGGGAACTCTTAAATACCGCTTCGCTTCGACCGTAGCCGTGGTGACAGACATACCCTTTTTAAGTTTGTACCCAAAAATAATTTTCTTTAAAATAAAATATCAAGTCATAAATTCAATTTTAATTACCATATGCACTATGAGTCCGAGAATTCAAGAATGCCGAGCTCACGCCTCAAAATGTTAAAACGGTCTTCAGCCAATAGTTTAGGAAATATATCTGCTAGTTGATGAACAGTGTCAATAAATTCTAGGCAAATATCCCCGTGTTGTTGATGATCACGAAGAAAATGATGTATAATTTCTATGTGCTTTGTACGTGAATGACAAACAGGGTTCTTAGTCAGATTTATTGTACTAGTGTTATCACAATAAATAGGAACATTTATATAGTACAGATTGTAGTCCTCTAAGGTTTGCTTCATCCACAAAATCTGAGCACAACAACGTTCTGCGGCGATATACTCAGCCTCAGTTGTTGATAATGCTACCGAATTTTGTTTCTTGCTAAACAAAGCGACTAAGGCCTTTCCTAAGAAATGACATGTGCCACTGGTACTTTTACGGTCCACTTTGCATCCAGCAAAATCCGCATCCGAGTAACCTATAAGGTCAAAGGATTTGGTTTTGGGATACCATAAGCCAACTGTAGAAGTTTCTTTAAGGTATCGGAAGATACGCTTAACGGCACTAAGATGTGATTCCTTAGGGTTTGCCTGATAATGTGCACATATGTAAACGCTAAACATAATATCAGGGCGACTAGCAGTTAAATATAATAAACTACCAATCATACCTCGATACTTACGCTGATCGATAGGTTTGCCACTTTCATCAGCATCAAGCTTTGTAGATGTAGCCATAGGCGTCCCGATTGGCTTTACATTCTCGAAGTCGTACTTTTTCAGTATGTCCTTCGTGTACTTAGCTTGGTTGATGAATGTTCCAGTCGAGTGTTGTTTGATTTGCAGTCCTAGGAAGAAGTTCAGTTCTCCCATCATACTCTTCTCAAATTCACTTTGCATACACTTGGCAAAATCTTGACAAAGTTTTTCATTAGTAGAGCCAAATATAATGTCATCCACATAGATTTGCACTAGAAGTATATCATCATTCATGGATTTTATAAATAGAGTAGTATCAATCTTTTCTTTCGAAAATCCATTATCAAGTAAGAAGGCACTTAGGCGTTCATACCAAGCACGAGGTGCTTGTTTGAGTCCATAAAGTGCTTTCTTAAGCTTGAAGACGTGATCAGGTTTTTAAAAATCTTCAAAACCAGGGGGTTGTTTCACAAAAACCTCTTCTTTCAAAAATCCATTTAAAAATGCGCTTTTCACGTCCATTTGAAAAAGTTTAAAATCGTTAAAACATGCAAATGCGCAAAATATGCGGATGGCTTCTAGTCTAGCAACAGGAGCATAGGTCTCATCATAATCAATTTCTTCTTCTTGATTATAACCTTGTGCAACTAGACATGCTTTGTTGCGTAAAACTTGTCCATCTTCACTAAGTTTATTTCGAAACACCCATTTGGTACCAATTATCGATTGACCAATTGGTTTAGGAATGAGTTCCCAAACTTGGTTTCTCTCAAATTGATTAAGTTCCTCTTGCATAGCAGAAATCCAAAACTCATCAGAAAAAGCTTCATCAACATTCTTAGGTTCTATTTGTGAAATAAATGCTACATTTGCTGCTAATTCAGAATCTTTCAGAGATAAACGTGTACTTACACCTTTGGATACATCACCTATAATGAGAGTTTCTGGATGATCTGGCTTGAATCTCAATGATTCAAATCTTTGGGCCATACCCTTCACAAGGCTTTTCTCAGTTCCTGCATCTTCGGAACTTTTATCAGTCCTTGCCTCTTGGGTCAGATCTTTCTCAGAATTCTTCTTAGTCTTTTTAGGTGCATCTTCATCATCACTGTCGCTAGATCTGTGACTATTCAACTCATCAAAAGTAACATTAATACTTTCTTCAACAATCATAAATCTTTTATTAAAAATTCAATATCCCTTACTCTTAGCAGCATATCCAAAAAATATTCCGTCATCTGCTTTGGAGTCGAACTTTCCCAAGTTATCCTTGGTGTTCAGGATAAAACAGCGACAACCAAAAACTTTAAAATAAGAAATGTTTGGAATTCTTCCAAACCAAAGCTCATATGGTGTTTTCTTCGAGATTGGTCGAATTAACACCCTGTTTAAAACATGACAGGCTGTACTAACAGCTTCTGCCCAAAAGTATTTAGGAAGATTATACTGATTCAGTATGACTCTAGCCATTTTGCTTAGAGTACGGTTCTTCTGCTCCACAACACCATTCTGTTGGGGAGTTCTAGGACAAAAAAATTCGTGGTAATATCCACTATCATCACAAAACTTTTTGAAGTCAGAATTTTCGAATTCGCCACCATGATCACTTCGGATACGAATAATCATGAAGTCTTTTTCGTTTTGTACCTTTTTACAAAATATCTAAAATTTAAAAATAGCATCACTTTTGTTTGATAAAAAGTAAACCCAAGTAAATCGAGAGAAATCATCAATAATAACAAAAGCATAGAGCTTACCGCCAAGACTAGCGACTCTACTAGGACCAAATAAATCCATATGAATCAACTGCAAAGGTCTCGAAGTACTTACATCGTTGATGGATTTAAAAGTAGACCTATGTGCTTTATTTTTTTCACAGTCTGCACATACCAGATCTCTCTTGAATGGAATTTCAGGGAGTCCTTTTACCAATTTCTTTGTATTCAGACGTGAGATAGTATCCATGTTTGCATGTCCTAGTCTCATGTGCCATAGCCAGCTTTCATCTTGATTGGCTACTAGGCACCTTCCTGCATTATTAGTATTCTCCAAAAAGAAAACATAAATGTTGTCTTCTCTATTCCCTTTATATACGGGATCACCAGATGACATATCGTATATGGTACATTTATCTTTCATAAAATTGATACCATAACCATTATCTGCCAAATGGCTTATGCTTAATAGGTTATGTTTCAATTCAGTTACTAGACAAACATCCTTTATTATTGGATAAGGAGAAATACCTACAGTACCATTACCTATTATATCACCTCTCAAGTTGTTTCCGAAGGAGACGTATCCTTCTTTCTTCATCGATAGCGTAGCGAATAAGAATGCATCACCAGTCATGTGTCGCGAACATCCGCTATCGAGAATCCATTTGCTTTTAGCATGAGAGGGTTGAGGGTCCACCTACAAGATAAGTAGATGAATCCTTTGGTACCCATTTTCTGAAGGGTCCACACAGATTAGCTTTAGGTCTCCAGACTAACGTATGATTGTTAACAAGCTTTCTTGCAAGACAATATTGTGATATGTGTCCGTGCGTACCACAATATGTGCAAGTCAGTTTAGTGGTAGAAACTGTATTTGCAAGCTTGTTTTGTTTGGAGAACCTGTAAGTGAAAGCATGATGGTATTCGTGTTTCTTCTGTGCTTTCTTGTGTTTAGTCCTTCTAGGTGTATGCTTCGCATTAGGACTAATCTTAGGCTGTGTCACAGGTATTGCCTGTTTGTCTAACTTGATTTCTAACTTTTTAGAAATCGTAATAGACTCTTCGTATCTAGCAGTCATATCAAGGAGTCTTTGTTCAGTTACTAGGTGCATCTTCTTCTCTATGTCATAAAGCTTTTGAACTTTAACATAGTCCCTTTCTTTCTTTTCAATATTGAGGATAGTCTCATGATAGTCTGCTTTAAGTTTGGCTATCTCTTCCGTGTTACCGGTAGTAGATGTCTCTTTAATATCTTCAATTAGATTAGACAGTCTAGCTATCTCGGTTGTGTGTGCCTTAATCTTTTTTCGAGATTGCTTATACTTGTCGAGCACAGTTTTGTGATCTTCAAGTAGTTCGCTAAAGGCGTTTTCTAGTTCATCGAAAGTAAAATCATCAAACAAAGGATTAGATGGTACCTTTTCAAAATCCATGAGACAAACATTTGCATTGCTGTAGGGTCTGTCTTCTTCTTCTGAATCACTGGCATCGCTTTCGTGCCAGAGCTTGTGTTCGCATACTTTCGACCAGATGTAGCTTTTCTGCTTGATCTTGATCTATCGTATGGACTGCTTTTCTTTGTGGTTGGACAGTCCTTCTTCATATGCCCTGATTTCTTGCATCCAAAGTATATAGTTTCATCTTCGTTGCTTTCTTGGACGTCTTTTTTCTTTCTGCTTGTGAACTTTAGATATTTCTTAAAGTTCCTCACAAGTAGGGCTCTTTCATCACCACTTGACGATTCTTCATCGGAATCGTTGTATGTTGATTTTCTTGCTTGGGCTTTGAAGGCAATAGTTTTCTCCTTTGGTGTTGCTTCTTCAAAATCTTGCAAGTCGAGTTCATGGATCATGAGTTTGCCCATCAGTGTCTCCAGAGTCATCGTGGTGAGATCGTTTTCTTCAATGGTTGCTGTGGCTTTTGGATTCCAGTTCTTTGTTAGAGCCCGCAGCACTTTTCTGATCTTTTCGTGATTGCTGTAATCCTTACCAAGAGATTCTAAAGGATTAGTTATATCAAGGAAACGAGTAAACATCTGTGTAATTGACTCACCGGGTTTCATCTTAAAAGATTCATACTCCTGTGTCAGTCTACTAATTTTGGATTCTTTTACTTGGGAAGTCCCTTCATGGGTTACCTCAAGGAGTTTCCAAATTTCGTGAGACGTCTTATAGGTTAAAACTCTGTTGAACTCGGTTTTGTCAATTGCACAGAATAGTGCATTGATGGCTCGAGCATCAAGACTAGCCTTTGCTTTTTTAGCATCTTCAACCACTGTGGGTGCTGGCTTCTTATATCCATCAATGACTATTGACCATAGATCAAAGTCAAGAGACTTTAGAAAGAAAGTCATCCGTGTTTTCCAATATGTGTAATTTGTTCCATCAAATAGAGGAGGTCTATTTGTGGATTGCCCTTCACCGTTGAATATAGATTTCACGGCTGCCATATATACACTCTAAGGTATGTTATATAAGAATATAACCTGCTCTGATACCAATTGTAGGACCGTTGAGCACCTCTAGAGGGGGGTGAATAGAGTGCGTGTGTGCAGCGGAATATAATCACCAATTAAAAATTTAAAACTATGGCAGATATGTAAGAGACAGTAAAAAGAGATAGAGAATTCAAACTCAGTAACACAGCGATATATACTGGTATCCCTCTGAGAGGACTAATCCAGTCTCGAGTACTCTTGCTCGATGTTAATCCACTATGGCACAAGCTTTAACTGAGAGCTTGCAGTCTCTTACAACACCGTGCTTGGTGACGAGCGCACGACCAGCTCCACACACACACCGTGCTTGGTGACGAGCGCACGACCAGCTCCACAACAAGAAAAGTTGTTAAAACTTGGAACGACCTCTTTACAACTCTTGAGTAACCAAAAGACTCTAAATCAACTCTGATAGTACTGGCTTTTGGCTAAGAGATGTATAGGTGAGATTTAAAAATCTTGGATCGTTTGAAAACACTTGAGTATTAGAGAAGAGAGAATGAAGAATGAATTGATGATTTGAAATGAAAAGTTCTCCTCTATTTATAGGTGTTTTCTCCAACCGAACTCGGGCAGAACTCGGACAGAGTTCGGATGCAAATATCTCGCAAAGAGACGTTGCTCGCATATTTAGAGGCAACAGAAATTTGAATAACTTTTGACCGAACTCTGACCGAGTTCGGATCGAACTCGGGCCGAACTCGGTTAGGAGTTCTGTCAGGAGATATTTGAAAATCATTTGCAAAAACAGTTTTTAAATTTGTTTTTGGTTATTTGTAAAAACATTTTGAAAGACTATTTTCGAAATATGATTTTGAAATATTTGTAAACGAAAATACGAATGGTAAATATGTAGGCTTTTTGGAATGTGGACAGTTTTAACCCTAAGCCAGTATTACCATAATTGATTTTACAGAATAAATCCTAGACTCAATAAAATATAAAATACAGAATAAAATGAGAAATGAGTCTCCAGAAGATTTGATAATATTGACGCTTTGATTGATGCGGTACAACGTTCGTTGAATATGATTTCATGAATCCTGAAATGATTAGCAGTATTTTCTATATTTTGTGTATTGACTAAAGTGTCTGTTGATTATCGAAATCGGGTGTGACCATGGAATGGGCCAACAGCTAGCAGGCATAGTGAGGACATATAGTCGGACTATGGACATATTTCTCGGGTGTGGGAATTTAAGGTTTTCGCTGCCAAGTGCGCGGCAATGCAAAAATTTTAAGTACCATAGTTCTGGAGGTATGTACCATAGTTAAGGACTCTGTGATTATTGTAGCCTTGCTCACTGGCATGACAGAGATTCTCAGTATCATGGTTCTGGACAGACGCATATGATTATCTGACGGTATGTTTGAGACTCTGATTGTGGGGTGTTTGACCTAGAAGGACTACTGCCATTTTAATTTCGAGGACAAAATTTTTCTAAGGTGGGTAGACTTGTAACACCCAGTTTTCTAAAATAAGGGTAATTTTGAAATTTTATATTTTAAGTTATTTAATTATGGTATTTAATTAATAATATGATTTTTGGTAATTTTTAATCATTTTTAAACTATTTAAATCATGACTTATGATTTTGGTGTTTGACTAGTGTAGCCTTAGAGACTGTTGACCTAGAGCCTAGCCATGTGATTAGGATGTTTGATTAGTACATTTTAGCCTAGATGATATTTTGGTCATTTTAGGATTTATTTGAATTTTTGGGAATTTTTAGAATTTATTTTAGAATTGTTTGAATGAGGGTTGACTAGGTTGACTTTGACTAGCTTGACTTTGTGACCTAACCCTAGTTGAGTTGGACTTGACTAGTTATGAGACCCTAGGTTAAGTTAGGTCAACCATACTCTAGTTAGTGAAAACAATTAAGAATATTGAGTTTTGAATAGAAAGATTTGACCACAAGTCATGACTTGTGATTTTTAAGTCATTTATTTTATGACTACGCCCAAAGCCCATTAGCCAAGTACCCAACCCTAACCCGAACATTTTGTCCAGCCACTTAACCCATCCTTGGGATTCCCCCCTTATAAATATTCTCTTAGAATTAGGGCTAGCCTCTAAGGAAGAGCAAGCTTTAGAAAGAGGTAATGTCCCAACTTGAAAAATCTCTAGAAAATCCATTTTAGCTCCTTTTTTCCCCAAACAAATTGCAATAGGTTTTAATCTGAGTATTCTTGCTGTTTTTACAACTTATTCTTGCTGTTTTTGGGGGTTTTGATACATAGAGGTAACTTCCTATTTCCACCATGAAATTCTAGTTTTATTGCATTTCTAGGGAACCCTAGGCCTAACCTAACTGTAGGAATAGGAAACCCTAAAATTTGGGTCCATTTCGTGTCCTATTTGGACATGTATCAGTGTCCCTATGCATTGTGTTTGTGAAAATGCCACAAAGAAAGTTTTTGTGTTATTTTCGAAATCTATTTAAATAGGAAATTAGTTTTTGAGGTGGCTTATGCATTTTTGTTGGACTGGGGGTGTCTTTGTGTCGTGTCGAGTCGGTTTTGACACGTGCACACGCGGGTGCGCGTGCGTGCGCGGGGCTGTGCACGTGTCCTGCTGTGCGGGGGCTCCACAGGACACGATACTCGATTACTTGACACGAGATTTGACACAGCCCTTGGGGCACTCACTGACATGCCACGTGTCAAATTTCAGGGGCCCACGTGGCGTGTCGAGGGAGTTATTCACGTTGTACTGGTCGGGGCTGACAGTGCAGTCGGGAATTTATTGGCACTGATACGGGCTTCGTGTCACTCACTGACACGACTTGGACAGGTTAGCTAGCCTATTGGGTAGCCCTATAGGTGGTCTACCTAGGGTGGTGTGCACGAGTCCTAGGTTGGACTGTGTCGTGTGCACGACATGCGTGCACACGTGCACGATGCAGTGCACTGAAACAGTGCATGTGTGCACTGTTTCGAGTATTGATCACTTGGACACGTTTGTGTCCACTTTGGTGGACACGAACATGTTGTATGACACATATATACTGTGTGTGAACATTACCAACTCTTTGTTTTGAGTTTTAATGATTTTTCATTGGTTAATTTCCAATTTCCCAATTTGGGATACCAAGTACCCCTTTCTCTGATTCTAGTTTTAAAATCCAAGTTTGACACCTTATTAACCTATTTTTTTACTGTTTAAACATTGGTTTTAGTACCAGTTATTGTTCCCCTATAGGTTTACTAGCTGTGTGTCAATTTTTTGTGTGATTTGGTGGTGTGTGGGAGTCAAAATGAGGAGTTGAAGAAAACTGGAAAAGTGGTTTCAGTCTTCTGTTTATGGGATTGGGTTTTCAGTTTGAATTGTTTTGATCCTTTTTCCTTGCTGATTTGCTGTGTATTGTTTCTCTTGTTTTTCCATCACTCTAACACAGTTTTCACATTCACAAACACACCCTCACATAACTTATTCACTCTCTAGCATCTCTCAAGCATTACACAACCACTTCCTACATATTTTAGTTCCTGTCATCAATAGCATGCCCACCACAGCCTAAATACCTGTCCTAAGACAGCCTAGTACAGCCCCAGTTATGCACAGCCTTAGCAGCCTATAGGACCCATATTTTCAGCCCCATGTTTACAACAATTCAGCCCTACATTTCACCAATTCAGCCCCTAATAATCAGCCTTGTATGGCAGTCCTAAGCCTGTCCAAAATCAGTCCTTGAACCCAGCCATATAGGCAGCCTTGTTTCAGCTAATACCTGTCACCTAACAGACCCAAAACAGGTCTTGTACACAGCCTAGTTTTCCTCCTTATTGGCTGTTACATGATCTCTACATTTCCAGTCCCTTGGTCCTAACTAAACCCCCCATAAACCTGTACAAAGCCAGCCCCTTAAACCCAAGTGTTTAGCTCAAATCAGTCCCCTTGGATGGCTTTGCATTGGCCTCAAAATAGTCCCTGTTAGCCCCCACATTACACCCCTACATACCAGCCTTGATAGTCCTATACAAGCCCCATGTATCTGTCCATAAACACCCTAATATCAGTCCATGAATGGACAGTAGTAACCCCAAAACAGGTCCTAATTTCAGTCCCCATTTGCAGCCTCCTATACCACTCAAAACCTGTCCATGTGCATCCCATATAGCAGTCCCAAAAATTAGTCCCTTCCTTGAGTGTGTGTGTGTGTGTGTGTGTGTGTGTGTTTGTGAGAGAGATTAGTGTGGTGAGCCTAGGAGTATAGGTGTATGTGAGCCCATATATATATATGTGTGTTTATATAAGAGTTTAGATAAGTATTTATATGTATGAGAGTTATATATGTTTTTGTGTGTTTGTGGCCTTATATTGAGTTTGTGTGTGAGTGTGGATGAGATATATATGGATGTGTGTTTAGGAGCTAGGGGTATGTGTATGGGAGATACAAGTGTGAGCCTATATATATATAGGTATAGGTGTGTGTGAGTTTACATATTGTGTTTATGAGTGTGAGGGATATATGAGTATGGTATCATGAGTATTGTGTGTGGTTGAGAGTTGGGTAATTGTGAGAATGGTGCAAGGGTAAAGGTAAGGTAATGGGTAGACAATCAACATGTGGTCTAAGATGACTTAGATGACCTAGATACTAGGTTTTCTTGGTAGGTAATATTAATATAGGATAGTATCTTGCTATTCTAGGAAACCTAGGCTAGTATTCCTAGGTTAGAGTGGTTTTGGACAAGGTATTGGTATTTACCTTGGTAAGGTAATGTAGGTAATACATAGAATAGGGTATTTGAGTTTGGAGTCTAAGATAGAGTTAGAACTTGGTTCCCTTGGTTGGTAGTGATCAAATATAGTGCTCATAGACTAGTTTTGACGTCGATTGACCATTTTGACCAAAAGTCAACAAAAGTCAACCGAGAGTCAAACTTAGCCTTTAAGCGACCAGATTTGACCAAAACCAAACCAGAGTTGACCAGTTGACTGAAAGTCAACAGTTGGTCAACATGTGACTCGTTTGGCCTAGGGTTGACTCAGTATTGACCAGAGTTGACCAGAGTTGACTTTTTGACCAAAAGTCAACTGTAAGTCAACCCTTGACCCAAATTGACCTAGTTTGACTTGGATTGGTTTTCTGTGACATTGTTTGACCTTGATTGTCCTAGTATGACTCAGTATGACCTAGTTTAGCTTGGTGTGACTTAGATTTGACTTAGATTTGACCTAGATTGACCTAGATCATTTAGAATGCATTGTGATGCATCTTATTATCATTTTTGGACTCATAGTGACTTGTACTGTTCTATAGGAGACAGACACCACTCCTCGGACAGTATATTCTCTTCAGACACTCAGGCTATCAGACGAGTACATTCTCTGACCGTTTCATACTTGTATGGATTTACATTCTTGCTCTAGATTACTGTACTTGATGCTGACACGACTGTTATCACGGATTGGTACTATATGGATCTTCTTTTGAGATGTTATCTCCTTGTATTCACTAAATACATATTGTGATGTGCATTTCACTTCTATATTGTATTTATTGAATACCCATATCCTTGTATACTCATTGTGCATATTGTACTCTCATTATCACATGAGCCCTAGGGATAGACCATTGTACACTATTGTATAACATTGTACATCTATTGTATAATATTGTACACTATTGTATAAGATAACGTAACTGGAGTAGATCCTTGTGTATTGATTGGGAAGGGGGAGTAGAATTGGTTATGTACTCAAATCCTATTGTACAACATTGTATAACTATTGTATATGTCTATTGTACACCCACATACAATGGAGTTACCATTGTATTGTCCTAGCCCGTTTACATAACCAGATTGTACTCTAAATCATATGTTCCTTACAGTTCTTACTTATCATATTTAGATATTTTCTGTTATCAAATCTCTACTATTTTTCATATATCTTCTTCTTTCAGCATTTTATGTACTTTACTCTATTGCATGCTTTATATTTCCTAACTCGATATGAACTACGTGAGATATTTTGTGCTCGCTCCCGTCCTGACTAGACCTGTTGAAAATATTACAGAGGATGAGGAGGAGGCCTGCGTAGACACCTACTATGGGACAGCTGTAGATGACATGTGTGACCCAGATTTTCAGCCTGATCCACTAGCTTAGAGACTGAGGCTCCCTAGTCTAGGTTTTACTATTTCTGTCTTCTGAGATCTGATTGTATATATTCGTTCATTTTCAGTATTAGAGACTTGTTTTGAGTTGGATGTTCTGTTTTGTATGGCAGTAGACACTTAGACTCTTTCTCTCTGATTGTATCCTGTGGATCTTCTTATTCCAGTATCTATCTATCTTTTATTTTCATCATTCTGCCTTAGATGTGATTGAGACTGTATATTGTTATGTCACCTCCATTCGGAGTATATATACTGTACAGGTACTTTTATATTGTTAGATGATTGACCTAGGACAGCGTTCTACCGCCGACACTGCGGCGTAGGCTGGGCGTTGTTACGTTCTCGTACCCTCACAGTGGGTGCGGGTCGTGACAATACCTGTTTTGCTTCCTCACCAGCTAGACAGCGTAGAAGGAGACCGTCATAAGTTCGCCGATAGAGATTCTTAGTGGTTTGATTGTAGTAGAACCGTAGAGATCGTCGTCGAATACTTGTGGCCTCCTTAGGATCTTCGGGGAGTATATCGTGAACCACGAAGTCGATGAAAGGAGTTCTCCAATCTTCATTGACAACATTAATTTCAGCAAAATTACTGAACTCGATATTACGATTGTTTTTGACACAAAATAATTCTCGATTAGAGATAACCACCACTTGTTGTCTTCTGATGGGAACAGCTAAGACTGCTGCAAGATTGGCTAAGGCATCTGCTTCAGTATTGCAAGCTCGGCGTACATATTCAATAAAGAAAGCTTTGAATGATGTAGCCATGTTGATTACTGCTTCAAAGTAAGGTATCAGATCTTGATGACGAACTTCATAAGTTCCTCTAACCTGGTTGACAACCAACTTAGAGTCGCCGTAAACTTCAAGATATTCAATGTCCAATTGTTTGGCTAATTAAAGACCGATAAGTAGAGCATTGTACTCTGCTACATTATTGGAGCAAGATTCATCAAGAGAGTAAGCTCTTTGGATAGTTGATCCGTCTGGAGAAACGAGAATAACTCCAACTCTTGCTACAATAGCACCATTGGGTCCAATTCTGGATGCTCCGTCAAAGAATAGACGCCAGGTTGGAAATTCTTCAGAAATCATGTTGACTTCCAACGTCTCGTCTGGAATTTCATCGAAAAGCTTGGATGTTTCTGGTACAGGATGAGCCGCCAAGAAATCTGCCAGTGCTTGACCTTTGACAGACTTTTGAGGAACATACACCATATCGTATTGGGCTAGAAGAATAGCCCATGTAGCAAGCCGAGAGTTGAGTGTGCTAGGCTTCTTCATTAGTACCCGAAGAGGATTGACTCGGGATATGACATGAATGGTTTGACCAATAATGTAATGCCTTATCTTTTGAATGGCAAACATAAGGGATAGACATTCTTTTTCAACCGGACTATAACGGTGTTCAGCACCAACCATAGTACGACTGAGATAGTAGATGGCTTGTTCATGACCTTCTTTATTCTTTTGGGCGAGTAAAGCACCTAATGAATGATCCATAGCACGGACATACATTAAGAATGGAATACCTGAGATTGGTGGCACCAAGACTGGTGGGTTCATGAGATATCGCTTGATATCGTCGAATGCTTGTTGACATTCTTCAGTCCAAATAAAAGATACACCCTTCTTCATTAGTTGAGTGAATGGTCTGCAGCACCCAGACAAGTTCGAAATGAATCTCCTGATGTATGCAAGTCGACCTTGGAATCCTCGTAGCTCTTTTAAGTCGCGTGGAGGACGCATCTCTTGAATGGCTTTGATCTTCTCGGGATCTACGTGTATACCCTTAGAGTTAATGATGAAGCCGAGAAACTTACCACTAGAGACGCCCAAGAATGACTTGGTGGGATTCATCTTGAGCTGATGTTGACGCATGAGATTAAAGATTGTTCTCAAATCTTGGATATGATCTTCTTTCAGACGACTTTTAACAGCAATATCGTCAACATAACGTTCGACTGTTTTACGAAGATGATCTCTGAAAATGGTACTCATGGCCCGTTGGTAAGTTGCACCAGCGTTTTTAAGACCAAATGGCATTACTGTATAGCAATAGACTCCCCGAGGAGTGCGGAAAGATGTATGTTTTTCATCTTCGGGATTCATCTTTATCTGATTGTATCCAGAGAATCTATCCATAAAAGATATTCGCTCGAACCCACAGGTATTGTCAATCATGACGTCCGTGATAGGGAGAGAAAATTCATCTTTCGGACATGCTTCATTAAGATCCCGAAAGTCGATGCAGACTCGGACTTTACCGATTTTCTTCAAGACTGGAACAACGTTGGCTACCCAATCAGGATGTTGTTCTTCTCGAATAAAGCCACAAGCGATAAGCTTCTTGACTTCATCATCAATCGCGTCCATCATTTCAGGCTTGAATTGCTGTTGCTGCTGTTTGACTGGTTTAGCATTAGGCAGAATGTTCAGTTTATGAGTAGTAATTTTGGGATCTAAACCTGGCATGTCTTCGTAACTCCAAGCGAAAACGTCAATGTATTCTTTAATGAGAAGAATCAACTCTTGTTTATCTGCTTCTGGAAGATTCTTGCTAATAAAGATTGGACGAGGTGACTTGCTTTCCCCTACATTAACTTGAACTAGTTGATCTTCAGTAGGAGATTCTCTTTGTTCAAATCGAAGTACCCACTGATTATCCATTTGTTGAGCCCAAGGATGTGTTTCAGGATTTTCTTCAATGTCCTCATCATATCCTTCCGGAAGTTCAGCTGATACCATATTAGAAGATACGATCACACGATGGACTTCACCAACGCTGGTATCAGAATCCCATGACCTGGAATCAGAAGAGTTAGAACGCTCCTCACTATCAGATTCAGAACCTGCTGGGGATAACATCGAAGGAGAGGCATATCCAAGACCTCTTTTGGTCCTGCTGTAATACATTTCTGACTTTTCTTGTAGAACAGCGGTACAAAAAAGAGTCCTTCTGCCCTTACCATAATTGAGGCCGCTCTTGAAGTCGTAACCCATCTTTCGGACGATGTCTTTTGATTGTTGACTGTAACGACGGAATTGAAGATGTCCCGTGTCGTTAACTTTGCTATCATCCGTATAGCTGAATTTTTGTTCCGGTCTTTTACTAAAAAGTATTGGACGTTCACCTTTCTTGCGAGCAGGAACAATACGATATGAATCTTTTGGGTGTTCACATGAAACTTCTGTTTGAAGAGATTGCACAACTCCCATTGTAAATGATTTGAAGCTATCTAACATATCCAAATAGCATTTAGTATGATAAATAACATCAATATACTGGAAAGTAGATGCTTTTTCATTGATATGTACATCTGTATTTACAACAGGACCTTTAGCCTTAGCAGGCTTGGTCAGATTGATTACAAGAGGGGGAGAAGAAGAGCGTGGAAGAGGCTTGTTACGACGAAGGTCAATAACAAGTGGCTCAGAAGAGGTGAGCTCCCTTTTTCCCTTATTATGAGTTAAGTCAACAACAAGTGGCTCAGAAGAAGTGAACTGCTTTTTGTCCTTGTTACGACGTAAGTCGATAACAAGTGGCTCAGAAGAGGTGAGCTCCCTTTTATCCTGATCGCCATCAGTAAACTGCCGCTGGACTGGCAAATGAATAGCCAGTGGTTTAGAAGACTGAGGGTAGAAAACACGCCCTTTAACAGGTATAATGAGAGTGTCATTAGGCACTGCTTCTTGATCTTCTTCAGTATCCATTGCCAATACCACCTTCATAAATTCTTCCTTGTACATACGAGCGTCGTTGCAATATGCTTCGACACCCTTGAAAGGATAAAGGTCTGCAACTTCTTTGTGGACTTGTCCTTTGTTATCAACATATTTAAAGCATTGATGAAGAGTTGATGGAACAATGTTATGTTCATGGAGAAAGGGTCTTTCCAGGAGAGCGTTGTAAGAACAACCATGATTGTCGATAATATAGAAGATCACTTTTGTGCAAAGATTGTCTATTTGGAGTTTTAGGCGAATCTTACCCAACGGTTCACTCCTTCCTTGGTTGAATCCCAAGATAGTGGTGATTGTGCTTGAAAGACTATGCACTGGTATCTTTAATGCGTCTAGCATTGTCTTTGGCATGATACTGAGTGCAGACCCTGGATCTATCAGGATACGATCGACTTTTATCGAATCGACATACCCTGTATAATAAAGAGGACGATCATGTCTATTATCCTCCAGCAGCATATCATCCTGAGTGAAAGTGATGTTTGGAATCAACTCTAATACACTGTGACAATGGCGGCAAGAAACTGGCTCTGCTTCCGGTTTCTTGAGGAGAGTTAGGCAAGTTTCAGCCTGCATCAAGGCTTCACTTAGAGTTTCTCGAGTCTCCTTAGAAAGGCGCAAGAGCTCAAAGATTGATAACCTAGCTGGTGTATTGGCTAGTTGAGCCAATATATCAAAGTTGTATGGCTTTTCAAGTCCTGTAGGAGATGATTTCTTCAGGGGCTTGTCAAAACGAACTTGTTGTTTACCTTTGTCGGCAACCACCGGCTTGGGAGGAATAGGCACTACAACTTGTGAGGATGTGGAAGGGATCTCTTCCGTGGAAGCAGGTTGTGCTGGAGCAGGTTCAGAAGAAGAGGTAGGATCTTCTTGAGTATCAGGATACTCTTTCAAGTAAGCTTTCCCTGATCTGGTGCCTAGAAGAATTTCTTCGTCAACGATGGGTTCAAAAGACACCATATTGCAGGTCTTTATCTTGCTTTTGGAGCGGTCTTTCTTTTTAGAAGAAGAAGAGACTTCGAATTCAAAAACAAGGTCTGGATGGACCCAGATAACTTCGCCGTTGTCAAGAGACAAGGGGACAAGACCTTCATTTGGTGGAGGCAGAAGATTCTCAATCTCAAGAGTAGCTTTGGGAATAGGAATGACACCGTGCTGTACCATCTGCGGAGGAAAGTCACCGAATTGGACCGAAACCATATTTGCAGTAACAGTCTTCTTATCTTGCTGCAGAGTGACGACACCAGCATTGACAAGCTCTTGAATTTTGCCTTTGAGCACGTAACATGCTCGAGTAGGATGTCCAATGAACCTGTGGTAAACACAATATTTAGGATGATCTGTCTTACCAACTTCATCAGGTTTCTTTGGGTCTGGGAGCTGAATCTTGTTGCTTTTGAGTAAATATTCAAAGATGCTTGCAGTATCATTCTCGTCGAAGGAATATTCTACTTTTGGACGAGGTTTCCTCAGTGGAGGTGCAGAAGGAGTCGGAGTAGAAGTAGGCGGAGCCACATTGACAGCTAGAGACTCTTTATTCTTGTTCAGATTAATGTTCAAAGTCTCTTTTGCTTTACGGTTGTTCTGGCGGTTGCCACCACCTGATGTCTGATGTTCATCCCGATCAGGGTTAGACATTTGTACCCCTAATTGTTTGAACTTCTCGGCACTTACTTCCGCAGCTTTGGCGTTGATAATAAATGAGGGCCAATCTTGGAACTGGGTAGATCCTATCCACATACTGATGATAGGCAAAAGATTTGCCTTACAAGTATCAATAGTGACAGCAGCTGGAGTCCCGGGAGGCATCTTCAAGGCTTCACGGCGGAATCGTTCGATGAAACTCTCAGCAGTTTTATTGTGTTTCTGTTTGATTTTGTTGAGAGCCGACATAGTCATGTCGTTGAATCCTTCATAGAACCGTTCCAGGAAAATTTGCTTAAGACCTGAGAAGGAAGTGATACAACCATCGGGCAAACTTCTGTACCAGTCATATGCTACGCCGGCTAAACAACCGACGAACACTCTGGTAAGAAGAGCGTCATTTGGCTGGAGTTGAACGGTCATTACCTCAAAATGATTGATGAACTGACTAGGAGAAGTACTGCCATCAAACAAAGAGATTGTTGGGATTTTGTATTTTGGTGGGAACGGGACCTCTTTCCACTCAACTGGATAAGGTTGCTTGATCCCCAATCTTTGCAAGTTGTCTTTCTCTTTAAAGGCTTTGAACTGGGTTCGCAAGAGTTTGACAGCTTCATTGGCATCTTCGGATGACAAAGAAGGAGCATGTTGAGTTAGAGTGGTAGGAGGAGGAACAGCATTGTAAGCATTACCTCCAGCTCCTGATTGACTAGGTGTAGTTTGAACTTGTACTTGCACAGGAGGCATTTGAGGAGATACTACCCCCAGCCCAGTATTGGCAGGTACTGAAGATGCTATGATCTCTGGATTAGCAATAGGTACAGTTAATGGTGTAGCATGTTGTGCCACAATGATAGAATGCATACTAGCAACCATTTCAGCCATGGTTTTTAGCTTGTCTTCAAGTGCAGTGATTCGTTATTCTTGATTTGTAGATGTTGAAGCATCCGGATCATCAGTGACAACATAAGCTGTCACTTCTCTTGGTACAGTGGAAGATACTGTCTGTTCAGAGCTTTCGCTGTATGCATCATTGTCGGAGAAAGAATCATCTCCTGTATGAGAAGCAGGAAGATAACCCGAAGGATCTTGAAGAAGATTTCTTTGACCGATTGTGTCTCGGCTTCGAGAACGGGTATGTCGAAACACTCCTTCAGAAGATTCTTGGAGTAATTCTAAATACCGTTGACTTGGTTTACGAGATTTGCCATGCTTAGAGCACCGTCTACCCCCAGTGTCTCGGGAAGTCATGTTGATAGAAGCATACAAGATTTTATCTTCTTCTGACATAGGTTCAGATTTAGTAAAAGTCAGACGATCGAAGACAGATCGTTTTGTTGTTTGACAACAACATTTGATGATGACTTTGTGGTTGCAATGATGATCAGATGGTTGAACTGAAGGGGTTGAAATATTATCTCGTTTTTGTCTGAGATGTTCACGGAGATCGGGAACAACAGTATAACGAGAAAAACTTTGAGGGATCTGTTCTTTGACAATGTTCGGAACATGATTCCAATTTTTCAAATGTTTAGTCCCTTGAGTATACAAGGAAGTGCTCACTTCATTGGCATAAGTGTCAGGATCTTTGGCCCTGGAAGTTTGTTTTTGATGATGTTTGGTCTTCGGCATTGGCTGTTTGCGTTTCACCGAAGTGGGTCTGTTGAGATAAGTTCTAAGATCAGCAAATTCACCCCCAGGGGTTTCCGTCTGAGACACCAGCAGTTTTCCCTGCCTGGAACGGGAAATCTTGAGAGTTGGGAGATCTTGGAATTCTGCTACCGGGATAGGCAGAATACCTCTTTGGTCAGTACAAGTCCTCTTATCATAAAGGAAAGAAACATCCTTGTTTGAAAGAGTTCTAATACTGATTGGTGCCAAAGCACGTTCAGATTGATCTTCTTCGGTAAAAACTGAAGAAGATTGAGAAAAGACCAAAGGGCCTTTTCCTTTGTTTTGAAGAGAAGGGTTAGCTAAAGAGCGTTTCCCTCTACTGTCTTCCAAGTCATGGGACAAGAAAGTTTGAGAAAAGACCAACGGGCCTTTTCCTTTATTTTGAAGAAGAAGAGGAATAGCCAAAGGACTACCCCCAGTGGATTGCTTCGTAACAACAGGGTGTTTGGGAAGAGGAGCAGAGCCTTTTCCCTTGTTATGAGAAGAAGAGAGTTAGCCAAAAGGCTGTCACACTTGGATTGTGCAGGATCAATTTACGCATGAAAGGATGGCACACTAGTTTTAGTCACAGAAACTGTGGTTTGCGCATCAGGAGTTCTTGCTACAGAGTGCTTAGGGTGGACTCTGGATGTTGGAGCATTGGACTGCGCAGACATATTGGCAGCCAATTGCGCTAAGGGCATAGGGGTCTTGCATTTAGCCAAGGCAGCATATGAAGTACTCTGTATACTGGCAATAGCAGATTGCGCAGCAGTAGCAGGGACAGATTGTGCAGTAGGCTTGATGACAGAAGCTTTGGACTGTACAGCAGTCTTGATAGTAGATTACGCAGAAGTCTTGCTGGCAGCATTAACAGAATGCGCAGCAGTCTTTGGGACCCATACGGGGCGCACTTTGCTTGTAGCAGCAGTGGTTGCAGTGCGAGGAGTGGTCTTGGAGTTGATCATAGATTCGTAGGCTGTCTGGTTGATCTTCACAACCAGTGTCTTATGCGTCTTTCCGATAGACGCTACGTCACATTGAGTTGTTACTTCCTCATCGGAGGAGAAAGTCGTTCCCAGCTGAGTCGCCATTTTGTTTGCAAAAACAAAAGTTGAAGAACTTTATAGATACAAACTTTGTAAAAGATTACAATTTCAATTTTGGGAGTGGTACAACTTTAGGAATCCAATCTAGATGACGATTGCTTTATCCCTTGGACGATGTAAACTTTGAAGACGAAGCCAAGTTGAAAACAACTCTGGAACTGAAGGCAAAAAGCCTCAGAGATTGAAGGCAAAAGCCTCGGAAGAATGCAGCAGCACTTGGGCAAGAACTCCTGAACTCTCTGAACTTTGAGGTCTGATAATCTAATCTCTGATTTCTGATTATTGATCCCCTTGAATGGAGACTTGAAACTCTATTTATAGAGTTCTGAGAAATAACTAACTTTCAGTTACTCTGGACTGCGCAGGATGATTTGCGCAGCAATTGGATTGCACAACAGTGGACTGCGCAGGCAGTTGTTGGATCGTGGGCCACATGTCTTGGACACATGGCAACTTTTGATTGAATTGCGCATGATCGTGCATAGACAGTTGCCACTAAATGAGCAATTGATGGCATAAATGCCACGTGTATTTTGTCATTTCTGTTGACAGAACGCGCACATTGAATTGCGCTGGTTTTGAATTGCGCAGACTTGGACTGCGCAGGAATAGATTGCGCCAACATGGATTATGCCAACATGGATTGCGCTGCCAGCTGTCCTCGAGCGCCGTGCTGCACGATTAAACGAACGGTCGCCTCGTTCTCCGCGCTGTCAGCTGTCAGAAGATTTGATTCGTGTCAGGTAATGATGGTGATTTGCCACGTCAGCCTGCGCACTTGGAAGTGTGCGCAATCTATCGTGCACAATCTGAAGGATGCGCAATATGATGTCTGCGCACTTCATCTGAAAGTTGTATTTCTTGATTTTTTGACTTTGTTTATGTGTGCAACTTGATTTTTTAGGACCTACAAGACCCCCTTCAAAGTTTTCGAAAGTTGAATTTATTCAAAATTTCGAAATACTTTGAATTTTGAATTTGAAATCAATTTGCGCTCGTAGTGAGCTGTCTGCGCAATCTGAGGGTTTAGCCCATTTTTAGGCGCAATCTAAGGCAGCCGTTTCGATTTCGAAAGGCTATAAATAGCTCTTCAATTCCTTCGAAGTATTCTTTACTTACTTTCTTCGTGCACTCAAGAGAAAAAACTTCTGAGTTCTTCCTTTCTTTCTTCTTCGACGATTTCAATGGCTCCCCGACGATCCTCTGCCACCGCTAAGGGCAAGGCCCCCATCGAATCATCGACTAGGGCTGCGCGCCGAGCTTCTCGCCATGAAACGGCTCATCCAGCAATGATAGGTAAATGACCTAATCAAAAACTCTTTTTAGAGTTTTGATTTCACTGTCTCTTCAAAATCTCTCTCTTTTTAGGGATGCGATCATACTGCGCCACCCCTTTTTACGGTTCTGATTGCATAAATCAGTTCATTCTTCATTTTTATGAAGAACAACTTTCTGCACAATTGGTTGAACTGTGCTGACAAAAGTCAGCGCAATTGGCTGATTTACGCGAGACTCTTTCAGCGCAAACTGATGTCTATTTATTTGCGCAATCTGATATTGCGCAATTTGATTTTTTGTGCAATCTAAATTTGTGCAAACTGAATCTTTGACTTTGACTTATACTGAAAATTTTATTTTCTCTGTCTGATGCAGTTAATACTAGAAAAGACCCAGAATACGAGAACTTCGTAGGGACCCTCACCGAATCTTTAGGACCTACAGTCGCCTCGGGTTCTGTGAAGAGATAACTGCAAATAAAACTAAAAAGATCATCATTAATCTTTCTTGGTTATCGAGGCATTATCATTTGCATTAACTGAGCGGAGCATGCGCCCCGTCACTGATGCACGGAGTATCTATGCGCCCCGCAGTCATGCGCCCCAACCGCCATGCTTCTTATTCAAAGTATTCCAAAACTTGTCCAAAAGTTTTGAAAACTTTGAAGGGGGTCTTGTAGAAGCATGGAATTTTAGAACCAGAAAACCTATGCGCCAGACACTATATGCGCCAGAGCTCGGACAAAGTACTTCACACAGCAAAAACAACAAATATGGACATTGAAAGAGGACTTTTTATATAAAAGTCTATTACATGTCTAGAAAAGATTGTACAAAGGAGAATTTTTACAAAAGAAAAGATCCCAAGTCTACAGCCAGCAGCCACCATGCGCCCTCAAATAGGTGCAGCAATCACCATGCACCCTCAGTCAGGCGCATCCCACCATGCGCCCTCAGCAGGGCACATCCTTTCAGCAGCGCAGTTATGTGCATTCTAAGTTATGCGCATCCTTTCAGCAGCGCAGTTATGTGCATCCTCAGTTATGTGTATCCCTTCGGCAGCTCAGTTATGTGCATCCCTTCAGCAGCCCAGTTATGTGCCGCTCTTCCAGCCAGGCTCACCGCCGTCTAAATGCTTCGACTAATGAAGCATTTATTGAGCAGAACGAAGGTGGCAATCAACCCTCTAGCTGGAGGAAGAGCTCCCCAAACCGAGGAAGAGAAGAGCACCGCAAGCCGACCTGTGGCCAGGGGAGGCTTCGAAAGAGCCTCCAAAGGCGAAGGAAGACCGCAATCGAAACTACGGCTGAAGGAACAGCTTTCAACACAACGATAGTGGGGGACACCCGCTTTGAAGGAAGAAAGAGCCCCCAAAGCCGCACCACCGCCATTCCGATCTGCGGCTCTTCCAGAATAACGGAGACGAGGCTCGAGCATTCCTATCTTTGGATGCAACAGGCACCTTCTGCCTGCCTCGGAAGCCCTCGACTCCGACTTTTGGATGTAACAGTCACGTTCAAGTGCATCAATGAAGACATTGCGTCGCATCTTCACCCTCGGGATCATCTCATCAACAGAATGCATCCGAGTAAACAAGTTCATGTCGGAAGAACGTGAGAGAACGAGAAGCAAACTCTCTCCATGCCACTATTTATAGGCCGGGCAAATCAAACCCATACGCCAAGTGGATGGATCTCCGAATTCTGTGTAATGAATTTGCATTAAATGGATGAACCGGACGCTTCGAATTCAGCCAAGTCAAAACGGCTATTTAAAGCACTCGAAGATCGTAACAGTCGCACCATTAAGGACGTGTCACGAAGCGGATGCGCCAGTCAGACCGTGCATCACACAGACGCGCCCTTAAACATCAAACGCACCACACAGACGCGCCCTTCAGCACCAAGCACATCATAGGAGATGCGCCCCATGCGTCCCCATACGCCTAGTGGAACGCCGATCGATGTGCCCACTCAGTTGTCCATCGAATGTCAAAAACATTAAATACCGAACTGACAGAGTTGGCAGCACGACTCCTAATGTCTGAACAGTTGACAGCTTTTTTATAAGACGAAGCGTCGCCAACGTCAGCATCATTATTACTTTCCTCCGACGGCTACTGCCACGTGGCCACCCAACCACTCGCATGCGCCTCCGCAGTCATGCGCCCAAATCTGCATGCGCCTCAAAAGCAATGTGCCTCAGACTTTTCTCTGATCCCTAAAGACAGAAGAAAAGTCACCATTAAAGTTCTGCATGCGCCTCAAAAGCTATGCGTCCCATACTTCTCTCTGATCCTGAAAGAAAGGAGTTAAGTCACTACTGAAGCCTCGCATGCGCCTCAAAAGCCATGCGCCCAGAATGGTTCGTGACTCCTAAAGTTTACGAGCCAAAGTCTCCTCGTACGTCCAAACCTAGGCACATCCTACCAGATCATTCCCCCATCAAATCCGAGATCTCCGAGCCATGAGTCGACGACACGTGTCTTTTGACTCAGCTCACCCAAGATCTCAGCAACAGAAAGATCTTCTTCTCTGCTACGTGTCGGCTCACAACAGCAGCATGAAGAATTCAACCCCTCGATCAGGACGCATCGTCCATGTGCCTCCATCAGCAATCACCACGTGGCGTCCTCGCGTCCAGGCGCATCCTACATATGCGTGCATGAGTAGCCAGCCTGCAAGACTATAAATAAGAAGGATCATTTCCTTCACACACACACACGGACAGCAACGAAAAAATGAACAAACACACCACCAGAGAGGCAGATACAGACACTCAACGTCTCCCTCCTCTCAGCAAGCTCCAGCACCCAGAGCAATCCAGACCTTCAGAGAACCGATAACCGTCGTCAGATCGTCAACGGAGTCAACGTATTACCACTCACTCCATTGGCACAAGGGACCCAGATAAACAAAAGTATACTCCTAGGACTACATCTAAGTCCTATATTTGTAACACTGTTCTGTTTGTATTGAAATTTGCAATAAAAGAATTTTAATGGCAAACAGTAATGAAGTCAATATAAATAAAGTTTTATTATCAATGAAAAAGTTTACTTCTATTTTAAATGTGTCAATCAATTTTTCTGCGTACTCTAACTTGATGTTGTGTTTCGGATAACCTTATGACTATGCCTTGTGCGATCGCAACTTAGGTTCGCACGACATCACGCCCGGGGGACGACTATCGATTCTACGGAATCGGGGCGTGACACGACCTCCGACCAGCCTGCGGCGGCGCGCGCACGCACAGGAGAGGGCGCCCAGGGTTGAGGTCGGGGTTAGGGTTTTAGGTTTTTCGTGCTCCGATCCTTTCTCTGCTATATATATATCGGGCGGGTGTTTTATTTGTTGCTCGGCTTGGGGGGGTGCCCGAGCTCGGGCTTAGCTGGACTGGGCCACGGTCGCAGCTGCTTGGCCTAGTTTTGTGGAGGTTTAGTAGCATTTGTTTTATTCTTTTGTTTTTCCTAATTTAATTTCTTTTTATTTCTTAATATATAAACTAAATGGATATATATATATATATATATATATATATATATATATATATATATATATATATATATATATGCTTACGTGTATACGTATACATACATGTATACTACCACATATATATACTCAAAGCAATGTATATACATGAATATATGTATATACTTATAATCTAAATATGATCAATACAATATTCTAGGCATGATCGATAATGGCAATATATATACTTCTTAACTTTATATACCAAAATTTATATAAATATCATAAATTATATTGTTACATATATATAAAGGCCTAGTTTCATATACCATGAATATACTACTATATATATACCCAATGTTAACCAATATTATTAGTAACAATAATAATCCTAATAACACTGAAATTAAACCAATAATATATTGCGGTGAACTCATCAACCATCCCATTTATTTGGCTCCAAAAATTCGTACAATATTCTAAATGCTATTTAATATTAATAATACCTATATTCTACCCATAACAATTATTTACAAAATAATTTCCAATTCCTAATATATACAAAATATTTGCATTTACCAAACATGTCTACAAGGCCGTATTTGGTCCCACTACATACCTATATAGGCTTGGATTTGACTTGGGCCCAATCTGGATAGGTTCGGTACTACCGGGTTCCCTAAAACTCAATAATATAATTAAATAATAAATAAAATATTCGGTAAGGGTTAAGTCGCAACTTGGCCTGGTTTTCCTAGTTAGGATACACTATGGCTCGGCCTTCCCTGCCAGGGCTAATACACTAGTCAAAGTACGTTGTTGCACTATCCGTGCCACGATTTCTAGTCACCATGTACTACTATTCCTAACCATGACTAAAATTCTCTACCGTAATAATTAACTAAATAATTATTTATAAAATCCTAAAAATCACCATTTAAATCAAATAAATAATAGCTAAATAATTCAAAAAAATTTAGGAAGGGGAGCTACACGTACCTACTGCAGTTTTAAACATTACATATACATATGTCTCTATGACATATGTGTCCTTACCATGATAGATTGTGATATGTCATGATTCTTGCTTATTACACTTCAGATCATTACATGCTTCGTATATTTAGTTTGTTAGATTCAGTACTTGTTTCTGTCCTGACAGGATAACGTTGTAGGTATACTTACCGAGGAGGAGTTGCTATGTGATTCCTATTATGGAATTGCCGTCGAGGATCAGACTTTACCTTACGA
This sequence comes from Iris pallida, assembly GCA_029216955.1. NCBI lineage: Eukaryota > Viridiplantae > Streptophyta > Magnoliopsida > Asparagales > Iridaceae > Iris > Iris pallida. The sequence continues at coordinate 14,204,824 of JANAVB010005596.1, read as the reverse complement.
GGATGTACATGCGGGAAAACTCGTCTAGTTTGTGTAGTTGCTCGGAACTTTTGAGAATAGTCATGCATGTTGTTAGACTATGTATTTTGATACTGGACTTGTATTCAGTTTTATGTCTTGGCTATGTATTTGGAACATATTTATATACGAGATGATTTTGTGTTTGGGGTATTATTCTGACTCAACATGACATATAGAACTGTTAGCACATTTTGATTATATATATATTGTTTGTCTTTAGAACAGCTTAATACGCTTTATCTCTAGCGTAGGCTGGACATGACTCGGCCGGCCCAACAATTTGGGTAGCGGATCGTGACATCCGCCCCCCTTCTTCCTCCGCCGGCCGGCCCCCTTCGACCCCCCTCCTCCGTCCGCTGGCCAGCCCCCTCGATCCGCCCCCTTCTCCCTCTACTAGCCGGCCCCCCTCCCCCCTCTGCTGGCCGGCTACCCTCCCATATCCTCTGGTCGGCCCCGCTTGACCAGCCCCCAACCACCGGAGAGGGAGCGCGGGGAGGGGGGGAGGGTGTGGCGACAGTCGGAGGGAGGTAAAATCGTCATTTCATACGTACGTTAACATCTGTTAACGTCTGGGGGTGCAAATTGATCCAAAAAAAAATGTGAGGGTTTTTTTAAAATCATAGAAGCTGTCACAAAATTGAGTTGCCTTTTCAAAAGTGTTTCTGATAACTAGTTGTTACTGAACATGCTTGGGCCACTTCCAAAAATAATTATCTTTAGGCAAACGAAGCAGCTGCCTAGGAGACCCACTTTTTTAGTATATATGTGTGCGTGTGTGTGATTATGCATTTTTTTTAAAGGAAAGTCGGGCTGAACTGGAAAAAAAAAACCACTTGCCTATTTGTAAAAAAATTAAACGTAATTAAATATATCAAAATTTGGAAAATAAATAAATAATAGTTATGCCTCTTCGTCTCCTCCCTCGGAGAAAGATTTGGTATCTTCATCTTCATTTTCATTTACTACATAATAAACACACACACACACACACACACACACACACACACACACACACACACACACACACACATATGTGTGTGTATGTGTGTGTGCAACTGTTTTTTATTCAAATTTCAAAATTTATTAATAAAAAAAGTTGTTAAATCCGGCTGTGTAACGTTTATAACGATATAACGTCGGTCCCAAGCCTGGATCAAAGATAAGGGTTTGCATATAAAATTATATAGTTTAATCACGTTTAAATTTTCAAAAAGGGCCCCTAATTTGGACTTTTACCTAGGACCTCTAAATTGCTTGATGTAACACCCAGTTTTCCAGATGAGGGTAATTTTGTAATTATAATTATTATTATTGATATTTAATTTACATTATAATTTTTAGTGATTTTTAATAAATTTTAAACTATTTTAAAACTGGTTTAAGTCATGACTTATGATTTTGATGTGCTGCTAGTGAAACCTGAGAGACTGCATGACCTAGAGCGTAACCATGTCATTAGCATGATTAATTATCATTTTTAGCCTAGGGGTATTTGGTCATTTTGACTTATTTAAATTATTTGATGATTTATTGATTTGGTGAATTCTAGTTGACATTGACTTGTTGAGACCTAGTAGACTAGCCTGGAAGCTAACCCTAGTTATGACCAGGTTAATGACTTGTGATTTCATAAACCATGACTTATGGCTTAAGGCCCATAGAGGCCCATAACCCAATTAGTGAAACCAAAACCCTAACCCTAGCATTTATGGCCAGCCACCTAGGGTTCCACACCCCTATTTAATGTCTCTACCACTTAGGGCTAGCCTCCTTTAGGAAATAGCAAAGTTTGAAAATATAGGTAAAACCATTTCTTCTCCAATCCATAACTTCTCCATTTCAACTCCTTTTTCCTTCTAATTTCTTGCAATAGATCCTAATCTCTGTGTATTTCCTGATTATGGTGAGAAATTTCAGTGGAGGAGAAATTTGGAGGAGTTTGGGTGGCAAGAGGAACACCCCCCATTTGGAGCCTTTTCTTGCATTTTGCACCTATAGGTAAAACTCCTCATATTGATTTAAATTGCTATTTTCTTTGCATTTAGGGCTAGATCTAGGAGTCCCCTAAATATCCCTAGAATTTGGGCACAATTCGTGTCGGTTTCGTGTCCGTATTGGACACGTGTCATAGTATGCATATAGGTGTTTGATGATATGTCACAAAGGAAATTTAATTGTTATTTTTGAAAAGTATTTGAATGGAAAAATTGTTTTATATGTATTTATTGATTTCGTGTCCTACTGAGCACAATTCTGGACACGTTCGTGTCCAAAAATTAGACACACACGCACGCACGGGACGTAGAACAGGCCCCGTGTAGTCCCCTGCTACCCGACACTCCTGTAGGACACGACACGACACTATTTGCCACGAAAACTTGTGGGCACGTGCGGGCACCCACTGACAGGGCCCCCACAAAATTTTATGGGTTCTCGTTGTCTGTACACGAAGAAAACGAGGCTGCACTGTCTCGTGCCTGCTCGTGCACGTTGTGCGTGTCCTCTTCATTTCGGGGCTGACACAGGACACGATACTCCACCAGGACAGGTAGAATTTGGTGAGGAGATGGGTCCCATGTCTGACTCGACCCTCACCAAGTTTCGTGGCACTTGGTTGCGAGTCGAGGAAGTTCTCGTGCTCGCATCGAATTGCCCTGACACGCGCACACACGATTTCGAGCCACTGATACGGCTTCGAAACTCAGACACAACACAACTTGGACACGACTCAGGCACCCTAGGACCTAGCCCTATGACTCCTCTATCCCTGTGCACGTGCCCATGGTGTCTCGCACACTGTGTCGAGTCCATTTTGACTCAACACACGTGCACGAGGCTGTGCCTATGCACAGTTCAGTCACCCACTGACACTTGGGTTAGACACTGTTTGGACACTTCGTGTCCACTCATGTGGACACGAAATGACACCCTAGACACGTATGCATGGTAGCTCACTTCTGTACCAAAATTTTTGCTGATTTGATTGGGGTGTTGATTCGGTTTGGGTTGAATTTGGTCGAGCTTCCATTCTCTGATACAGTTTATTACTTTTTTTGATTTCTAAGTTAACTTATTAGATTTTTCTGTTTTGTAATGTTTAAATACCATTATAGGTCACTCACACTTGTATTAGATTACTGTAGGTTGAATTATGTTGGTGTTTGAAAGAGGGATGTTCGAAATGGGATTTTGAATGGATAGGGAAGGCTGCCTGTGTATCTCTGATACCAGGTGTATCAAATTCTGAATATTGGTTCCTTTTAAACTGATTTTAAATGTTGTATTTGCAAGGTTATATATGTGGTATTTACTGGGGATTACATGGTTGCATGCTAGGTTTTCTATGTGGGTGTTGGCTGGGGTTGAGATGCATTAGTTTTTCAGTCACATACTTTATTTATACATCTGTCCTGTCCCTTTTACTTCTCAGTTATTTTCCCCATTGGTGTATAGACGTGTTGATACTTTAAAACAAAATATACATGCCCAGTTGCTCAGACACTGAACATTGGTTCAGTCGAGCCTTATCTTGTTCACTGCATATCCATCTGCCCTATCCACACCATGTAACATCATGACCACATTCTTCCTTGATGAAGTCTTGTACTCCACACTAGCTGGAATGGCTGTCCATGAGTAAATTCCCAAGCATAGATTTACATCTATCCATTACAACATGTTTAGCCACTGCATTTATATCGAGCATTGGTCTGACCTCATTACAATCAATCCCTTAGCTTGAAATTGATTCCCTACCTGCATCCATTGATCACTGTACTTACCTTATCATCTGTACAATATGTATACTGAACTACATTGCCTTTAAACTGAATTATGGGTTTGTTTCCTGAGAACACATTGTATTAAACTGTCACATGCATTGTTGTTTTCTGAAATTCACACACACACTCTGTTTTCAGGATACACACACTGGTTTTCCCTGTCATTCACTGATTACCTGAGAACAGTTCCTTCTACACTATTTTTCATGCACCACACACAGGTACACACATGACCCCCTTGTTTTGACACTTTCACTCATTTTTTTACTACTGCACATGCATTGCAGTAATGCAAGAGCCATGGCAGCAGTTTGCAAATGCAGCAGCAGCTGCATTAGCCTCAGGTAGCAGGGATTTACTGCCCTATCTCCTTATCAGTCATGTGGACTGATTTGGGTTCAATTGATCCAGTTGGCTTGATTGTTTTCAAGACTCCTTCTCTTTTTTTTCAATTTACCCTTATCCCTTTACAATGGTTATGTTGATAGATAGACTGTGAGCATGTTATGCATATATGGATATGTAATGCATTGGTATATAGGATATGCATGCATTGTAAAATCTGTATTCCAGTTCCCCTTCCTTGCCCTCTCTCTCTCTATACATATAGTACATGTATGCAATATATGTGAAATCATGTAGAATGCAAGTATGCTAAATATATATGTATATATGTATGTAAGTAAGATAATGAATGCATGTATACATCTATGTAATGGATGTATGCTATATATATGAGTTTATATATATGTATGAATGTATATATCTGAGTATATGCATATATGTGATGTTAGGTTTTGAGTATATTGACTTAGGCTTGTGTCTTGGTTTAGGCTATAGGTAGAGTAGTAGTAGGCTATAGTGCTAGCTTGAGTTTTCTTAGCTTATGGGCTTGGGTTGGTATTTAGACCTATAGGATTTCTAGCCTATAGCTAGTATTAGGTTTCCCTAGGTTGACTTTGACCTAGATTGACCTAGAAGTCATGTAGATTGCATCATAAACATCAATTACCTTGTTTTAAACACATTATAACCTGTACTTTTCTATTTAGGACACTGTGACTCCGGTGCAGACATCTGACATTACACTACTCTTTTCAGAGTATCAGGCGAGTACATTCTCTGATAGTTCTCTCATTTATTTGTCAGTTACTGTATTTCAGTTCTATTTAGTTTTATGTGATTTTCTGATACCACACGTATGGATATTTCTGGATTCATGTATGCGACACACTCACCATATTATCTGGCCTCTATTACTGGAATCACTTGAATCATTCTGGAATCTATTTCTGGAATCATCATATTTTGGCTGGACTCATCTCGATTCTCGTGTCGAATTCTGGATTCATTTGTTTACGGGGCGGAGAAATATTGAGTAAGACATGTAGACATACCCCAAATTTGGAATCTCCAACTGGAATCTACTGGAAGCATAGCCATCTCTCGCCTGATCAGTGGAAGGTGTGCCTGATTACCCACAGCCGTTTACATGTCGATCTCGGTATTTTAAAACACACTATTAGATTAGCTGGACTCACCTGGATTCTTGATCACTACCTAGAATCATCTGGTACTGGATTCATCTTGTATTAGATTCATCCCGTACTGGATTTATAGCAGTTTACACTTGTTTTACATTTACTGCTTGGACTTATCATGTTACTTAGTCCAGCTAGATTTATTTACAGTCGTCATTGCCATCATTCTTCTCTTGTTTAATTACTTTACTTTCCTTGTATCTTACTATTTCTCTATACCATCACCTGTATATAAACTGCCATATTCATCAATAAAACTGTCTATAACTGCTTTATAGTTTCCTGTCTTTTACTTGGATTTTCTTGATGAGTTGTACTCGTTCCTGTCCTGACTGGACCTGTTGAAAATTTTACAGATGACTGTCCTGAGGACACATACCCTACATATTACTGTGGAGATGGCTTAGCTACCTTTGGCCCCGACGCTCAGGAGTGATTGGAAGATTAGCTAGTGTTTGTTTAGCTTTCATGTTTAGAACTTGAGTTGTATATAGTTGAGATTGTAGTTGAGATTTTAGTTGAGATTGTAGTAGAGATTTTCTGAGTTTATATTTATTAGTTGTTGGTTTTATTCTGTTTTTAGTCTTTAGTTATAACTTCTGTGATATCTTATTGTTCTTAGACTGTGATTGAGATTCATTATATCTATACTTGTCCTCCGTTCGGAGTTGAGATTTGACAAGTACATTATATAATTGCGTGAGTTGTTGATTAGATAGTAACCTAGGACAGCGTTCTACCGCCGACACTGCGGCGTAGGCTGGGCGTAGTTACGTGCTCGTACCCTCACAGTGGGTGCGGGTCGTGACACTTGAGACGGCCCTAATCATGTAGCTTTTTTTAGTCTTGTGTTTCTCAGGTCCATGCCATGCCTATTTCTATGTCCATCCAGCCCTTCTCCAGTATATTAAGATGTTTTGCAAGATCGACAAGGGTACAATTCGTCGTAGGCTCATTGTCCCCTCTTTATTGATTTTGGTGTTACTCTTCTTAGGCAAAACAGACATTTCTCATATGTCGATATGGCACCAACTGACCTTTGTTCTGACACCACTTGTCACAAACTTATTATTTTTGTCTATACATCACTTCGTGCAGTGCATGAACTTTCTCCTCGAATACCCACACAGATCTTTTTCAAACGCTTAGCTATATCGTTAAGACATAAATAAAAATGTGAAGCAAAAGAGAGAATAATTGAAATGTTGAGAACTCCACTGTACTATAAAAGAGTTTACCACTTCTTGAGTGGTAAGGAACAAATGAAATATCCCTCTTATGTAGCCTCAAGTGCTTCAAAAGAAACTTCTAGATACCTACAAAAAATATTTATACGATGAAAATAATCTAGAACTTATAGAAACTAAGAGAAGTCTATTCTCTACAATATTTTGGTGAATTCTAGAATCTTATAGCTAAATCTCTTAGTTTGATATGATGTAAAATATTGTTTTGGTGGAAAAAAAATCATCCACATCCAGAAAGTACACTTACATTTTGTTTAGGGCAGAGTTACTGCTTTGAGAAAAAGAGAAATAATCTCTTTTCTCAAAATACTTTCAGAAAATTATCTTTCTCACCACCTCTCCCTCCCTCTCTCTTCTCTCATACTTCCTCTTCCTCCTTCCCTTCTCAAGAACTGCGAATGAGGTGTCACGCCATTGCCGGCTCCTCCTCCATAGTCGCCGCCACCCGCCTTCCCCTCCTCTGCCTCCTCGATCTCCTTATCATCCTCGTTTGAGAACAGTCTATCCTCCATCGCGATCCTCATGCCGTCGAACATTGCCTCCTCCTCCACCCCTACTACCATCGCGATTGCGACCAAGAACGACCCACCGTTCAAGTAATCGAACACCTCGCGGTCAAAGAATCGGGGTAGCCTCCTCTCCCTCCTCCTATCGTTCCTCATCACCCATAATGACTTCTTCCCGTCGTCAACCTCCCCCATCCTCCTCTGTTCCACTCCTTGATCTTCTTGAAGTTTTCGGCGAGGTTGCTCCACCTCTTCCCGCAAAATCAAATTCGGCGAGGTTGCTCCACCTCTTCCCGCAAAAATTTGATTTCTTAAAACTATTTTTCAAATAAAGGCAAAATCAAATTTTTTTAAATTTACTTTTAAAACAACTTTATAACAATTTTTTTAAAAAAAAAAAACCTATCCAAACAAACCCCTACCTTCCCTGCCTTCAATCCTTCAACGTATACATTTTACTTTGAGAACCCACCTACCCTTCCCGATTCTAGCACCCTACCCAAGGATACAAAATCCTGAACGAGAAAACTTACGAATTCTTGCATATGCCACCGAATCATGTGCGTCTTGCAAAATCATGAAACTTTAGGGGTTTTAATAGGAATATCCTAAGCACACAGCTACAAAGTAGAAACCATCCGACACAATATAAACAGCCCACAGCTAGAAACCAGTTGGCAGTCTAGGCACGACACCACCAACGTGCCCTCATTCCCAAAATACCCACCAAATTCCAATAAACCAATCCAAATTCCATTCCCAAAATGCCCCTATTCTCATCTATAAATTGCCTATTCCGAAGCCTTCCCAATCTTCCTTCCTTTGCTTCATTGGCTGCTCTCAAAGCTCTCAGAGTTCCCTTTTCCTTTTCGAGCTAAGTATTGCTTTCTATTTTTCTTGTTTTTTTCCCTCTTTAAAAGTATAATTTAGGGTTTTCTATTTCCAAAATCTCATATTTCTGTTCTGAACTGGTTAGAACCCTAATCCAGCTTCAAATTTTGATTTTGAAGCCGACGCAACTCCCAAAGACCAGATCTTTAAGTAAACCCAATCATCTTTAGCTCTTAATTTTGATCACATAGAGCCCTAGTTCAATGTCAAAATTCGATCTTTAAGCAAACCCAGTTCCCAAAATTTGATCTCTAGGCAAACCCAATTCCCAAAATCCAATCTTTAGGTGTTAATTTTGACCACATAGAACCCTAATTCACTCTCAAAACCTCACAATTTGATCTTTAAGCGAACCCCAAAATCTGATATTTAGGTGTTAATTTGAACCGTATAGAACCCAATTTAGCATGAAAACTTGATATCAAAATTTGATCTTTAAGTGAATCCAATTCCCAAAATCCAGTCGTTTATGTTGTTAATTTCGACCAAGAAACCCAATAAAAAAGTTCTCATCTTGAGTTGATTTTCTTAGAAAATTATATCAAAATCAATACTGAACTAATGATCCCCATGTTCTAGCATTTATGAACTTGGCAACTCTCACCTTCTGCTTCCTCCACTCCTTCTCTGTTGTCTTCCTCTACTGGTTCTACGTCTTCTCATGAATTGAAACCCATTTTCGAACGAATTATACACTTCTTCTCTACCTTACAAATCTATAAAGACCTCACGAGAAAAGAATCTGTTAAAGAAAGGGAGACGATCCGATGTCTTCGTCGCGTGCCCGACAAACCTCGAGCTCCGAAGGAGGATCCCCGAAGCTCGACGCCGACCAGAAGAAGAGGAAGAGAATGATCTCCAACAGGGACTCGGCGAGGAGGTCCCGGCAGAGGAAGCAGCAGCACGTGGACGACCTGATCAAGCAGAGCGCGCAGCTTCAGAGCGAGAATACCCAGATCACGATGCGAGTCGATCTGTGCTCGCAGCAGTACCTCAAGGTTGAGTCGGAGAATACCGTCCTGAGGAACGAGGTGATGGAGCTGACCGAGAAGCTGCGGTCGCTGAACTCGGTGCTGCAGTTCGTCGAGGACTTCAGTGGGATGGAGCTGGAAAAACCGGAGATTCCGGACCCACTGCTCAAGCCGTGGCAGCTCCCTTGCCCGGGCCATCCGATCATGGCGTCGGCCAACATGTTCCAGTTCTGAACTGTTGGTCTTTTGGAGACTCTTGGCTTTGTTGTTGGCTTGGTATGTTGCTTATATAGGAGTTTGCCCTTCGTGCCTTGTTAGTATTTAGTTTCTTGTTTCAATGTGGTGTTCAGTTCTTTCATTTTGGTGTTCTAGTTCTTTTGCTAGTTTGATGTCCTAGTTCAGTTTGCAAGTTTGTGTTGAACCTTAAATAAAATGTTGTCTTATCGCGTTACTACTGTTGGATATGAATGGTTGATTTCTGTTTCGTAACGTTGTTCTTTCAGTCTCAATTGCACAATATTATTTCCATATTGTTGGTGAGCGATGTTAGTCGATTTTGAGCAACTAGAATTACAGTATAATTAATTTTTATGTTATGGGAAGTACTTGGTTTCTTTATGATGTTACTATACTTGTTTTTTTATTGTTTGATTCAGCATCATATGTTGGTTTTTGTTTACTGTAGATTATAGTAATCGTTTAAATAGACTATGTTTGATGTACTAATGGTTTGATGATGCTATTCATAGTTTAGAATGAATTTTGCCTTCTCTGTGGAGTTTTAGTTGAGCTAGTTATTTGGATTGCAACCGAAATCTAAATATGGTAAGATTAAAAGCGTTTTGTTATGATCTTTTTGTTGATGTTATTCATTGGGAGTATTATCCAAACCATTCTTCAAAAATTAATATTCCCATTATCGCTCTTGGATGCATATTGTTCCAGCTATCAGGAGGTCCGAATTAAGAGCGAAAGAATTACTCGATATTCTTGTTGAATAGCATTTGCATTTTGCAGCATTCTTGATTCTATAGTACGAAAAGGGGTTGAATCTTGTTTAAATTCGAGTTTTGTTTGTATTTTGCTTCTCCTGAGTAATAGGATAAGTTTAGATCTCAGTTTGAAAGTCGAATTGTTCCCATTAGCATATTCTTGTTTCCTTATTTCAGTAAGGTCATATTCTATTCTTGATGGATAGTTTGAAACTTGCTTTACGAATCAATTTTGTATTATTATTTTTTTGGTTTCTTGTCGTTGGTTAATTGTTCATTGTGCCTAACTAGGATAACTCCCTTAACCCTGAGTATTTTTTTCTTTCTTAAATACTTTCGGTTAAGTTTGGATAACAAGCATGTTCTATGTGAGCAAGAGCTATGTCTTTTTGAATATAAACAAGGAAGAGTCGATCAAATATATGGATTCCTTGAACAAAATCATTGGTGAAACAAGTTCCAGTGGATAGAGTTGTTGGTTTTTATTTACTAATATGCATGTCTAGGTTACAGTGTGTATTTACTTATAGAGATTGTATTCTTCAAAGTAAGGATATGAATTTTAACCTTTGAATGCAAGCATTTGAAGGTGCCTGGAGTTGCGCAGACTAACAACATTTTGTTACTTGTGGTCACTTTTGTTTGGCATACAATCATCTCTCTTTTTTGTGCATTCTTCAAAACAAAGTTCCTCATTGAAATTTGTCCTGTGTTTGTGTGTCGGACACCTTGTTTTGTCCCTCCCTCGGTATGTCTTCAATTCCGTTCATTCTTTCAGTACCGGAACCTCGATCCTCTTCTATTGAGATGCTGGAATTAGGATCAATTTTGGAAAGAAATCAACATAAATTGATCATCAGTAATCTGAACGAGCTTTACAGTGTTGCCTGCCGCCTTCACCAGCTTCGGATGTTACTAGTTGCAATTTGGTTATCAGTATCTCTACTGAAGCAGTTAAGGGTTGGGTCTTCTGTCCCTTGTTAGCAATTCGGAAGTACGAGTATAAATCGACGTACTGCAAATAAAATACGTTCAAAAATTCGATCAACAATTCTAAAAATGGAAATATTGAGGTTAGAAACTCCACGTTCTTAAATATGTCGTCAAATTTGGTTAATTAAACATGTTTCCACCACATTTTTTTGGCTAAATTTTTCAATAATTTATACAGAACACGTTTATGATATGCTTATAATTTACGTACTGATTTGAATCTGTTAGAAGTACATAAGTATTATGCATTTCTAAAAGATACGAAAATAATTCGCGTATAATACGAGTTTTATTCGGGTGATTGCTAACAAGGCTTCCGTCTACATCTTTAAAAATATCTGTCCCCAGCTCAGCCATGACTGCTCCTTTTATCTTTCAAACTGCACTATGTTCAATATGAGATGGTTTGTTTGATGGAGAGTTGCAATCTTGAGGCAACTTAGTATTATATCACATATAGTCATGTACTAAGTATTTGATCTTTTATCATCACTTACTCTTTTATCTTCAAAAGTATATATATATATATATATATATATATATATATATATATATATATATATATATATATATATATATATATATATATATATATAAAATAGGAAAACTTAGATGGTGAAACTTTTGAATTCCGAAAATATCCTTACATACTTATACTAATTAAAAATAGTTCATTAATTTTAATAAAGACAACTTAGTAATTAGGAAGACTACCCTTTGGTCTTCCTAAAGAGTCTTCCTAAACTAATTAAGAAATGTTAAAATACGTGCAAGGCACGTACACATATGCTAGTACTATATAATAATCAAAATGTCTTTTCACCCTAATTTTTTCTACCATATGTTCTTTCTAACTTTACTAATTATATAATTATAATTGTCTATTAAATTATAATTGTCTATTAAATTTAACGAGGATAGCTAGGACATCTACTATATAATAGGAAAACTTAGATGGTGAAACTTTTGAATTCCGAAAATACCCGTACATACTTATACTAATTAAAAATAGTTCATTAATTTTAATAAAGACAACTTAGTAATTAGGAAGACTACCCTTTGGTCTTCCTAAAGAGTCTTCCTAAACTAATTAAGAAATGTTAAAATACTTGCACGTACACATATGCTAGTGTATATATATATATATATATATATATATATATATATATATAGGGTTAATTAGTTGTACCCTCCTATGGTTTGTACGTATTTTGGTAACTGTCCATGTTGTTTTAAAAATAAAGAATACCCCCCTGATTTATAAAGTTAATTAGTTGTACCCCCCTGGTGCATAGAAGAAAATGAGTGAAAAATTAAGCAGCCAGGGGGGTGTTCTTTATTTTTGAAACAACGGAACAGTTACCAAAATACGTACAAACCATAGGAGGGTACAACTAATTAACCCATATATATATATATATATATATATATATATATATATATATATATATATATATATTGAGGAAGGATAGGCATCCCCACACTTTTTGCATCCCCATGCATCCCCATGTTCACATCCGTTGGATGTATTTTAAGTCATCTAATCTTAACCATTGAAAAAATAACGGTTAAGATTAGATGACTTAAAGCACCATCCAACGGTGTAAATAGGGGGGATGCTTGGGGATGCAAAAAGTGAGGGGATGCGGATTCCTCCTCATATATATATATATATATATATATATATATATATATATATATATATATATGATGGTTTGTTTGGACAGTCAGCTTTTTTGTGCAAATTACTACCAACTCATATGCAGCCATATACCAAGTATTGATTATTTATAAGGGCACAATCCAAATTTGATCAGGGCTAGTCAATTCCTGGCAGTCCAGGACTGCCACAATTTCTGGCAGTTCTAGATACTTTATGGACTGCCAGAAAATGTGACAGTCCAGTCAAACACGAGATGAATGTGGCACATTTTCTGGCAGTCCATAATGCTACTAGAACTGCGAGAATTTGGCTAGCCCCTGATCAACTTTTGTCATGCCCTTATAAATAATCCAAGTATTTGATGTTGTACCACCTACAGGTTATTGTATACATATCCATGATAAAAAATATATGTTGCTACGCTCTCACGGGAAACTGGAACTATGAGAGTTTGATTTTACTGTATATACGATGTTTCTAGTTTTTCAAATCAAGTTCTTGTTGGATTTCATGTTGGAATAGGAACTTAGGCAAGGGCGGAACTACCCAAGGATTTGGTGGCTCCAGTCCACCATTTTTTTTTCATATGTTTTTTTTTTTTTTTTCATATAAGACAGCCCACATCCTAGTCCACCCTAACTCGAATTTTGACGATCATTAACTTTATGATTAGACTAACAGCTGACGCTACTTATAATTGTATTTGCAGTGCTAATCTTCTCCCTTCCACAGGATTTTAGTTTATTCAAAGAGTTTTTTTTTTTTTTTTTTTTTGCATATGAATTTCCTATATCTATTGTATTTTTACTATTTTATTTCAAATTTCATGAATTGTTTACAAGTTTACCAAATTATTGAAAAATAAGTTATGAGTCTCCTCTGTTTTGATTAGGATTATTTAACTTAATCCAAGGATGAAGCTAGTTACTAGACGATTTTCCCCTTTTTCTATGTTCAACCTCCAAAATTTATTTCTTTTTCCCTCTCTTTTTATTTGTAAATTATTTTGTTATAAAAAAAATCCTAAAATTTTCGTCCGAGGGTTGGAAGAAGATCCCAACATATTTGTATAATCATCTTGAGTAATTTTTGGTGGTTAATTTAGGAAAACAATAAAATCTTCAAATAAATTCGACTTTGCACCTCTTATTTTGCTTTTTTATTTGGGCTAATTAGCATTTAGACCATGGATTTTATATCAATTTAGAGTTTAAGTTCTCACATGTCCAATTGAAAATTTTAGACCCTGAATTTTTATTTTTTGTTTTCCGTTAAACCCTCCTTAACCTGTAATATGAAAATTCTATTAACAAAAATGAAAGGAAGGTATAACAAGAAAAAAAAATCTAAGCTCTAAATTTTTTAATTGGACATGTCAGGACTTAAACTCTAAACTAGTATAAAACTCAATGTCTAAACACTAATTAGCCCTTTTTATTTTACTTTTTTACTTAGGTATGTGTTCTGTGGAAGTATATTGCATGATCTAATAATTTTGACATGATGAAGAGATTACGATTACAAATGATGGGTTTAAGAATTTTAAAAGGAAGATATGAAATAATTGAGAAAAGTAAGGAAGAGAAGTTGGATAGATGGGAGAGAATACAAAAAGAAAAAGAATATAGGTGGTTTCATGAGGAAGCCTAGAGGAATTTATAACTTTATTTTATGCTGATATAAGGAACTTATTAATAATTCATGAAATTTGAGAGACTTATAAGCAAAACACTTGAATTTGATTTTTGCGCCGGAACCTTGTTTCCTCATAATTGTTGTGCCATTCTAGTCTTCTATACGAGCAACACTATAAATATATAGTGAGGGGTTTGATTGAAAGGAGAGTATGAAAACATTATGTTATTTGTGAATGTTTTATTTAAAGAAAAAAGAAATTTATCTACCGATGGAACGGTAGCCCAATGCCACTTTCAATTCATTTGATGGATGCCATATACAGGGCCGACCCAAGGATAAGTCTGACACGATTTCAAATTTGGACAATCTCCTCTACTAGGTCAACCTTCTAGACTTAGCATGATCCTACAAGAGGTTCAGGTCGCTAATGATACCCTAGGGCCAGTCTATAACAAAGGTCAAGGGACAACGAAAGCAACCCAAACCCCCGGCTTGGCCCTGGCCATATACACATTTTCAAGTCTTAAATATTATGGTTCATCACTTGTAGCTCATATGGAAAATATCATCGACACCAGACGAAGCCGGCAGGGTTCTAACTCTCCAACCGTAATGACGTGTAGGTGGGTGTGGGTTGTAAAAAAAAAATCTTAAATATTATGTTTCATCCTAAAGATTCATTAGAGAAACATTATGCTTCATCCTATATATATTATTATTGTTTTTTTTAATCTTCTATCCTATATATATTCTTTTTGTTTTTTTTTATGCTTCATCTTATTACTTTTGCAGCAAAAATGAGAAAGTTTGAGTTGCACCCAACTTGTTACCATAATGCATGAAACACACACTTTTAACTCAAAACATAAATGATTAACAGTAAACTTCTTTGACCCCTACATGTTGACACTTGTGAGATCAAAATAATCTCACGTAGACACTTCTGAGACCAACTCCTTTGGTCCTAGGTAGTTTCACACTCAGATGTGCATCGATATATGATAAGTGGGAACAACCAATTGAAGATATTTTGGTCTATTCATTGACAATTTTTGTCGTAAATGAGAGTTTCATGTATTATGGTAAAACAAGTGGAGTGCAACTAAAAATTTATCTTTTATGTTGGTAAAAATAAGTGGGATGTAAGTAACTCAAAATTTATAAATAAAAAAAAAACCCTTAAAAAAAAAATTATGTGGCTGCTGGGATTCGAGCCCAGGTCTTCACGGCCACAACGTGAAATTCTCACCACTAAACTACAGCCACAATTGGCAACAAATTATTGTTTGGTCCAACTCGAGTCGGTCGGTTTCGAGAAGTTCAAGTTAGTCGTGTTTGAGTTCGGCTCCGGCAGTTCCAATTCGGATCCATTCATGACGGATCAATTTTAATCAGCTACACTATCGACCGATTCGAGTCTAGTCCAATCCATCGGGAACGCGGTGTGACTCGAACTGGAATTGGTCCATGAGGTAAGATATTGAATTGGGCATATATGCCATAAAAGAGAATTCTCATGTAAGACCTGAACCAATTTCAATTATCTACACCACATGATCCCACCTCCTACCCGATGTGGAACTAAATTACTAACTCCATTGTCACCCCCCCCCCCCCCCCCCCCCCCCCACATTTGAGGGCTTAATCGGAAATGAGATACAATCAAACACAATCAAGTATCTTAGGGGACGTTTGGTATGCGAAATACTATATAGCCGGGAATTCTATATTCCTGGAAATCAAATTTCAAGTAATTACATTCACTGAAAAATTATATTTCCATGTTTGGTGACTATATAAATATTCCCGAAAAAAAATAAAAATGATAAAAACACTAAAAAATGAAAAGAAAAGAAAAAAAAAACCCAAAAACGATAAAACGAAAAAAAAAAATCCGACCAAAATACGAAAAAAAAAACAAAAAGGCAAAAAAAAAGACCAAAAGGAAAAAAAAAAATGGGAAAAAAAAGACAACCAAAAAACAACAAAAAAAAAAAAGGATAAAAAAGCAAAAAGACAAAAAAACAACAAAAGCGACAAAAAAGCAACAAAAATGATAAAAAACAACAAAAAACGAAAAAAAAGGACAAAAAAGACATAAACAAAAAAAAAAAAGACAAAAAACAACCAAAAAAAAAAGGACAAAAAGGTAAAAAAAAATAAAAAAATACTAAAAAATAATTAAAAAACTGCTAAAAATACGACAAAAAGACCAAAAACGAAAAAAAAAAACGAAACAAAAAAGGACAAAAATCGGTAAAAAAAACGACAAAAAAGTGACAAAAGCTACTAAAAATGACAAAAAAACGACAAAAGACGACAAAAAACGACAAAAATCGGTAAAAACGACAAAATAGTGACAAAAGTGACAGAAAAGGACAAACAACAAAAAACAACAAAACATGACAAAAAACAACAAAAACGACAAAAATGACAAAAATCTACTAAAACGACAAAAAAGAGACCAAACCGACAAAAAACGACAAAAAATACTAAAAACGACAAAAAATCGGCTAAAAGAAATAATATGATGTCCCCAGTCTTTTGGATACGAGTCTTCCTTCCTAACTAACAACACGGTATCAAAATATTTTATACAAAAACATAAGCATTAAATATAGGCTAATTATAATTTGATATTCTCAACTATTCAAGTTTTTCAACTTAATATCCTACATTTTTATAGAAATCAACTTAATACCCTTAAATTAAAAATAAAAACTAGATTACTCCCGTCCCCCTCCCCCTCCCCCTCCCCGCGACCCCGTCTCCCTCCTGCGTCTCCCCCAACTCCCCCCCCCCCCCCCCCCCCTCTCCCGTGCCACGCCCTCCCCCCCCCCCCCCCCCCCCCCCCCCCCCCCCCTCTGTCCGCCGCGGCGGCAGTTCGCGCACTGAGAAGAGAGGAGGGGGTGGGGTGTTGTAGCCGGGGGCGGGGGGAGGTCGGAGGTGGTTGGCGGAGGAGTGGGGGGAGAGGAGAGGGAACGAGTGTAATTTCGTCCTTTTTAAAA
This sequence comes from Iris pallida, assembly GCA_029216955.1. NCBI lineage: Eukaryota > Viridiplantae > Streptophyta > Magnoliopsida > Asparagales > Iridaceae > Iris > Iris pallida. Next base: position 14,187,571 of record JANAVB010005596.1, on the reverse strand, counting down.
TTTAGAGTATCAAGTTGATACCTATCAAAGTTCAGTATGTCAAGTTGAAAAACTTGAATAGTTGAGAGTATAAAGTTATAATTTAGCCTTTATATATTGTCACAAACCAAAAAATTTCAGTTTTTTTGCAAATTAATTATATATTCTTGGAAATATTAGGTAATTTATATATTTTATGTCAGAAAAATACAAGTTTTTAGAATACATCACAATCCATACAACAAAAACTGCTATGAGTGAAATATATATTAGCAATGTGCAAACAAAGAAATGACAAAGGAAAAGTCCATACTTTAAAAAAAAAAAAAAAAAAAAAAAGGAAAAGTTCATACAACAAAGAGTAGCTATAACACCATGCACGTCCCCCCTCAGTCCTCGTAGGTGCGGCACTCGTCGGTCTCGGGGTTGTCCTTGCAGTAGGCCTCCAGCGGGTCGTCGCCGCCGCCCTTCGCCTTGTCGCGGGCGTGGCTCGCGGCGGCGCTCAGCTCCTCCACCTCGTCCCACGCGGCCACGCACTCCCCGCTCGCGGGGTCGCCCGCGCACGCCTCTTCCGCCTGCTTGATGCTCTCGGACACCTTCTCCGATATCCCCGGGGGCGTCGGCGCGCTGGCGATCGGTCGGACGGGCGCCATGCCGCGGCGGCCGACCCTGGCCCTCTGTTGGGTCCTTGGGGTGATGGCCGCTCCCCTTGGGGAGGGGAGGCTAAAAATACTACTGGAGAGAGCTGTGGCCATTACTCTCTCTTAGAATGGAGAAATGTATGGGGTTGCCCAGTAGGGAAAGGGATGATAAGTGTGGTTTTGATGATGTGGGTGTTATTCTGTGGACACACATTTCTTATCATTGGATGACCAATGGAAAGGAACCACGTTAGCATGATTAGTTCAAGATATTCTCCGATACAAAATTCATCATCTTACAACTTTAAAACTGCTCAAAAGTCTAAGCCGTCCTTGTATTACGGTACATTTTACTTTAAAAAAATAAATTATATAAAAAAAAATATTGAAAAAAGTTTAAATTTATCAACATAGAAAATCGAACTCAACCAAACAGGAAAACTACCTCACACCTTAACCACATTAGTTAGAAGAAATATTTGACTATAATTGGATAATATTTTTTTATCCGTTATTATACGTACAAAGCACGTGCATTTACTAGTCTTCGTAAACACTTCGGAAAAATAAATCTTAATTTGTTTAGTTTTTCATAAATATCATTTCATCAATTTCATAAGGCTTATATTACCTAAGGGTGTGTTTGGTAGGAGGAAAAAATGGAAGGAAGGAAAGTATATGAGGGAAAAGTGGGAGGAAGGAAACTTTTTTTCTTGTTTGGTATGAGAAGAAAAGTGGATGGAAGGAAAAGTGGAGGGATTGGTTTTCCCTCATAACCTAAGAAAATCAATCAACCCAAAAGTGGGAGAAAAAGTGGAAGGAAAAGTGCATACCCATCTTAATTTACAATTATACCCTATAGAAATTATATTATTTTAAAGTAGTTCAATAAAGTCAAATGGTAAATAAATATTGTTAGTTGAGGATATAATTGGTAAAGTCTATATTTTATATTTTTCTTCCTTCCACTTTTCTTTCCATTCCAAACAAAGGAAAATATATCACTTCCATTTTTCTTCCATTCTACCAAACACAAATGAAGGAAATAATCTTTCCTTTCCATATGAATGGAAAATAAATCTTTTTTATTTTCCTTCCTTCTACTTTTCCATCCTTCCTACCAAACACAACCTAAATTCTTGGAATAAAAAATAAAATTTTAAAAGTAAAGGAAGGGTATTACCGTCCAAAAACAAAACGTCCAAACAACATTTACAGGAAAACAAAACTATTCTGAAAGGAGGAATTGTATTTTACTTTTTCACAAATGAAAAAAAATGAAACCTCTCGTATTCCTTACCAATTTTCAATCATGGACATACCACACATGGGTAAGAGATCCAAAACCTATTCACAGAATCACAAACATCCAAAACTTGAACCAAACGCCCCCTAAAAGAAACGATCATAAAAGAATCGAGGAAGATTGATTAACTTATGACATAAGAACGACTCAAACTTAGACGACACATAAGTTCATGCAACCAACAAACACCTTTCAAGTTCTCAAGTACTGTAAAGAGTCTAAATAACATTCCTCTTTTTTTAATTCCATATAATTATGTACAAGGACACAGTTTCAAACCATTATTTTATAAGGACTCAGTAATCAGTACGAAAAGGGGCTTAGGTTCATAAGTATTGAATCCCACTCCAGGTGCCTACACAGGAGGTCTCAAATGATAAGAAATATCAAGAACACTGATAATTAGTCTTACATTAATAACCGTCATAATGTTTGATGATATTTTGGTTGAAGACAAAATAAGATGGTAACAGCTAATTAACCCTTCCTACAGTAGCATATGGATTTCAAGATTCACCACAGCTCATGTTCCAAAAGTTGATCTCATATGAGAGAACACTCAAGAATGCCTCTTCAGCCTTCTTAACTTCATCACTTGGTGCCTTCTCCAGGCACCTATCAGCAATTCCCTGAATAGACTGGCAGTACTGACCGAAACCAGCATTACCCCATCTGCGGCAAGTATCGATGAGTTCTGCCGGAGTCTCGGAACCGCTTTCCAAGCAGAGAGCGAAGCTTTCCTGGTACACGGTCTCGATGGCCCAGAATGCTGTGACGGCCACGATGTAGCTGACCTCCGGGGACGCCAAGCTCTGCAGAAACCTGACATCGCAACCAGATAGTTAATTCACAAATCCGTTGCTCAGTAAACAACATTCCTAATACAATTTGGTTGTTCTAAAATTGCAACATGATCAAGACTAAGAGTTCGATCATACTTTTTTCTTAGGGGGTGTTTGGATAGATGTAACTCTTTGAAAGTGTGAAAGTGGCACTTGCAGCAAGTTGAGTTTCCGTAGACTTGCAGCAAGTGGCACTTTCCAAAATGTGTTTGGATAGAATATTTTTTGTCTGCTGCAAGTGGAAAAAAAATTGGTTTGGTGTTTGGATAGTTATGTAAGTAGAAAGTGGAAATTTTTTGGAGATATAGTAAACCTAGGTATGGTTACCCCAATATATATATATATATATATATATATATATATATATATATATATATATATATATATATCAGTGCGCTACCCCCAATATATATATATATATCAGTGCGCTCTCTCTTTCTCTTTACATTTTTTTTCCCAAAAAAAAAAAAAACTCCCCACCGCCACCACCACCACCACTCTCCACCGCCGCCACCACTCCTCTCCCCACCACCACCACTCCCCACCGCCACCACCACCAGCAGCTCCTCCTCTCTCCCCACCACCACCACCACTGCCAACTCCTCCTCGCTCCCCACCACCACCGCCACCGACCGCCACCACCACCAACTCCTTCTCAGCTCCTATCATAGAAGGGACCTTTTCGATCAAAATCTGACAGAATCCACCAGGAAAAGGTCCCTTCTAAGCCATATTATTCTTCCAACCCTAGCTTGCTGAACCGAGTATTGAGTACCCTTGTATGCGTGTTTCTAGTCCGTCATGCACTGAATTCACCAATTGTGCAAACACATGCATCCTTGTCACCATCGCCGTTTCTCCATCAGAATGGGGTTGGTTGTAGAGCAGTACAAATTGAGAAGGCCCCATGGATTAAGTGTTGGATATATTGCTCAAGTGATTCAATATGGAGGGATTTCTTTAGTCCCACATATGATAAGGAGAGAGCACTCTCCTTTGTATAAAGCGCTTTACTTACATTGTTGGGTAAGTAGGTTTTGTAGGAGATGAACTCAAGTCCATGCAACCTGCGAGCGGGTGAGTGTTTTAATGCACATTTTTTGACGCATTTTATAGTCGCGCACTTAGCACTTAGTGGATAAACATGTGATTCTCTTTTATTTTTCTTATTTGTCATGTGGGCCTGGTAGTTCTGCGGTGCGGTTCTGGTTGCACCGCATGGTGTTCCATCGCAAATTGTTGGCTGGACCACAAGTTGTTTCATGGACCGCGATATTGTTGGATGGACCGCAGATTGTTGGTTCCATCGCATAGCATAGCGGTTCTTGCGCGGAGCGGTTGCTAGTAGTCTTGCGGGTTCCTGGTCTTCCACATCCACGATTCCCACATAATTTAGTTATGAAAATAGTGGTGCAATTATGGGGACTAGGTTATAAAACATGGTCTCTGTTTCTTCTGCCTTGCTTCTTAATCGGGCAAGACTGAACTCTGGATTCGCCACCGGATGCACGGTATCGCGGGTCATTTGGATTCTTGTATCTCAGGAACACCATCTTCCCGCTACACTGATTCGTAGGGGAAAATCTATTCTAAGGACAACATCTATATCATGCCTCGAATCCTCAATACTCTTTGATTCCTTATTTGCTAGTTTCTATAGTTTTCTCTTTGCATTGTTTAGGAATAATATATCCAACATAAAGTAGACCTTAGAACTCATGTGAATCCTCCATATCGGTGTCAAATTCTTGGCCAAGGAAATTATGAACAAGAAGAGAAGGGCTTGTCATTTTAGTCGGTAAGGACTCGGGGTAGGAATACCTTATTTGTCACATAGTTCTAAGCTGAGACAAAGTCCCCTCAAAATTCTCTTACATTATATTTAAAAAAACAAGAAAAAGAGTCTGCTATATATGTAGGTAGAAGCTAAACATTGGTAGGTCAATGAGTCCCGAATTTAGATCTTCAACAAGTATACTTGTATCAACACTTTTATGAAATTGATAGATATCTATGTGTTGTGGAATTTGGACATCTTGGCCTCTTACACTGAGCTAACTGTGTTTTGTTACTGAAACCAATGATGTATGAGACCAACATAAGTTATCTGGAGAAAAACACAAAAGAAAGACCGAAAGAAAAAGAAAAGGAGGACAGAGTCTTCCAGTTTGCTTATCTTAACAGTGACTAAGATACATATTTCCATAGAGATGAGGAAGTAGCAACCCTTCCTTTGCTGCATAAGAAAGGTACCTGCAGTATTCCAGATTTGCCTTTTGGGGAGCAGTGGTATATAAGTGAACATCCCATTTCGAAGCCTCGCTTTTGAACCATGACAGCTCATCGCTAAGAGAAGCTAGGCCACCTAAAATAACTTCCATGTCTGATGGGTCATCCGACTGCTTACAAGCCTTAAGAAGAACACTCGCAAGAAAAGGGACAAAGTCCCTAACAAATATGTAGTCCTGCCCCTGCAGTATCAAATTCAATCCAAGTAAGGAATCACGAAAATAACATGCTGCTGAGTAATACTAGTCAAGAAAGAAATCTAGCACACACAATGAAGAATACTTTTAACATGCTGAACACAGCTACTTAGTTCATTGCAGATACTAATACTAGCTGCATCACATGGTCATTTGGTAAAAGTGCTAGTTCTTACTATGCTGTGAAACTGAAGTATCTTTCCGAAGCAAATATCTGAACGGCACCAGTATTATGTTTCCACTAAAAACAACATGTTCAAGGTAAGTTCTTCATTCTACCTAGGAATTGGGTTTCTCTAAACTTCTTTTTCCTGCAAGAATATGTCTCTACACTGTCACTAACCGGCCTTTCGAGAGAGTTCTTGAAGCAGAGGGGAAGGTCAACTAGCTCAGAGTCATTACAGGACTCACAAGGAAGAGACCAGGAAATAGTAGACCAGATGCCCAGTAGCCACTTAGATATACAAAATGATAGAGGATAACAACAGTAGGGACCTCTTCCAAGAAGCATCAGGCTCCTATATTTGGCAAGGTCTTTGCTTCAAATTTGCAAGGTATTCAACATCCAAAGCTTTAGATTATGGGTGACCTGACCATATGAGAACAATAGATGCTACTCTTAAAAGGAGAATGGAGAGTAGACAATGCACAGTAGCAACTACAACAACAACAACAAAGCTAAATAAGATAAACAAAATGATACAGATGACAAAAATACGACTTTTCCTAGAAGCATCAGCCAGGAAATAGTAGACAATGCACACTAGCAACTACAACAACAACAACAACGCCGTTATCCCAATTGTTTGGGTTAGGTTTGAATTTTTTTTCTTCCATTCGTCAAGGGTCATATCCTTCTATAATACTAATAAAAATCAAATACTTCTTTAACACTTCAAATCATGTTCGTCTAGGCCTACCTCTAGTCCTAGTGGCTCCATTAACTACTACATTATCGCTCTTCCTTCCAGGAGCATCTGTTGTTTTGTGTTGTACATGTCCAAACCACCTAAGAAGTAAGAAAAATTAATCTCATCACGTCCTCAATTGACGTCAACTCTAACTTTTCACAGATACACTCATTTCTTATCATACTCTTTAATGTATATCATTTATCCATCTTGACATTCTCATTTATATTACAGTAACCTTCTGGACATGTTTTTGTCCAATACTCGTGATCCAAAAATAATGACCGGCCTTATGGAAATCTATCTTGTATAATTTTTCTTTCAACTTCAGAAGCGTCTTGTAATCACAAAGCACTTTAGAATCACTTCTCTATTTCAACCATCTTGTTTCATTTATATGCATATAGCCAACAGTAGAGACCTCTCCTTGAAACATCAGGTTCCTATATTTGGGTAAGGTGTTTGCTTCACATTTGCAAGGTGTTCAACAGCCAAAACTTTAGATAAAAGATTACGAGTGACCTAACCATATGAGAAGAATAGTGCTACACTTTGACAGAGAACGGGAGAGGTTTAAACTGCAAGGTTTGGTATTGTTATCGGATTCGGACCCTTCCTATAAGTATCGTTGTCGGCGGTTTCAGATCGGAGTATCGAATTTTTGGTATCGGGAAACAAATAATTATTAAAAAATATATTATACATTTAGTCATAATTTTTAAGTACTTTATGTGTTGTTTTTGTAGTAGTTTTGAAATTGAATGAAATAGTAGTCACCCTTGCCGATTGGTTTATACTTGCGATATATAAGTTTTTTTTCGTTTACATGCTTTTACAACCTTACTATGCTTTTACACCCTTGTTGATTGGACTTTTTTGCTTTTTTTTGCCGAATTGACTAGAAAAGAGACCTCCAATGTCGGTATCGGATCGGGACAAGCCAAATGGTATCGGTATCGACCGATACTGCAAACTATGGTATAAAGATTTTTTTCATATTTCAAATGCATAGTTCCAGAAGCTCACCATCATCATCATCATCACCTGAGCCTTCTCGCATGAAAATGGGATCAGCTATGCCTACGGAGCATTCGATTCAAAAGCTCCTCATAAAGAATTGGCACCCCGACGGCCAAACAAACCTCAACCCTACGTGCTGAAATCCATATTCCTACCTGAGGTAGTAACGAGCAATACAGGGCCTAGCCGCAAAAACATTTTAATCATGTTAGGACTTGGTGTTTCCTTTTAAAAAAAATGGTACGAACTACTATTAAACAAATACGGAATGATGATGCCCCTATTTTGCACGGACACCGATACGACACGGTACATTAACTGTACATGTTTTTGGTGTGCCGTGTCCGACACGTGTCCGACACGACATGGGCCACATGTCGGAGCCTCCTTGTTTTCTAGGGTTAGGGAGGGTCCTGGATCGCTTGGTTCCGGCAGCTTCGTCGTGTCAGTGCCCGTGTCCTCCGAGCTGCCGTCTCGATGTGTCAGTGTCCCTGGAAAGTGAGACTGCTCCAGAACTACTCCCGTGTCCGTGTCGCGTACGTGCCGGGGAAGCATTCGATACGACGACGTCACGCCGACGATCATACTCGACAAAGAAGAAGAAAAAAAAAAACGTTGGGAAGAGGAGAAGAAATTACGAGCCAGCGCTTGAAAGCGGGTATGTCGACGGTCCCTTCACGGATCGCGAGGATGAACGGGTGCCGCGTGGCCCGCTCGTAGATCGGACGGTGAAGGTTCGTCCACGTAGCCGTCGTGCTCTTCCCGTTGGCGTCTCCGTTTCCTCCTCTCTCCATTTTCCTCTCTTCTTCCTCTCGTCAGTCAACGGTCCACCACTTAAAAATCTAGTTCTTACCGGGTTGGATCTGAGTTCTTTGACAGATCAAAGCAAGACACTATCCATTTTCTAGATGGAAAAAGCTATTTTGCCTCCTGGTGGGCCAGTCCGTCCATCTGCGTGGCACTTCTTCATTGGCATTTTCCAGTTAACGTGGGATCCACATCGACGTTCTGTCAATGGAGAAGTGCCACGTGGCGGACGGACTAGCCTGTACGTGGGCCAAATAGCAGGATTCTTCCTAGAAACCAAGAGTGAGATTATTTAGATCCTTAATGCTAAAGAGAGAGTAATAATTTTCATGTTCAATAATATTTATTTTGTATTACTAGATACCACGAGATATTGTTATTAGAGAATCCTAATCCAAGATTTTTTTAAGGACACATCAAACTTGATCAGACTAGCCAGAATTGGGGCTAGCCCATGTTTGAAAAAAAATTACTGTGGCTATCCAATTTTTCTACTCAGGGCTGTCCCAACCAACACCCCCCCCCCCCCCCCCCCCCCCCCCCCCCCCCCAAACCCCCAATTTCACTCTCATTTGTAAATTTCACTCTCTCTGTTCAAAAATCCTAACTTTCTTCTCCTCCTCCTCCTCCTCTTCTTCTTCATCTTCATCACCATTTTCCACTCCCCAAACTATACATCTTCTTCTCCACAATTTTCCTACTCTAAACCCTAGTTTTCTTCTCCATCATTTTCATCAAAATCCTAATTTTACTCTCCACAATTTTCATTCTCATCATTTTGATTCCTCACAAATAATGCATGAAAATAAATCATAACATGTTTATTTCATTCTTTCTCACAAAAAATACATAAAAATCAACCGTAAAATGTATATTTTATTATATTATCAAGATGGAAATAAATCCTAACATATGTTTTTCATTCGGCCATTTCGATTTTAGGATTGTCAGGAATTGTGGCAGTCCTAAAATGTACTTGATGTACAGCAAGTCCCTTTTAGGACTGCCACAATTCCTGATAGTCCTGTTGTATAGCAAGGTCTTTTCAGGACTGCCAATACTTCTAGGACTGCCAAAAATTGTGACAGTCCTGTTGTACAGCAAGTCCCTTTTAGGACTACCATAATTCCTGGCAGGCCAGAAATTGTGGCAGTCCTGATATAAACTTGATTAACAAATCGATTTCTTCTAGAATTAGGGTTTCATCCTAATTTCTTCTAATAAAAAATTGATTAATAGATTAGTAAATTTGATAGATTTGGTAACCAAATTTTTTCTACAACTAGGATTTCATCCATAAACTAGGTTTAGAGAAAAAAAATATATGGAAATTAGAAGAGAGCAAAAAATAAACTAGAATTTGGAGAAAGATATATATATTTTTTCTTTGTTCTTGTTCTTGTTCTGTTCTTGTTCTTGCTCTTATTCTTCTTTCTTCTTTCTTCTTGTTCTTCTTGTTGTGAAAAAGGAGAAGAGAGAAAAAATAAAAATAGTTGTCTTTTATACCTATATATTGAATAGTACTGAGTAAAATTTTTCAGTGGCAACTTATAAATAAATAAATAAAATTATGAATTGGCTAGTCCTGATCAAATTTTGATATACCCTTATAAAAAATCTAAACCATAGTGACCAAAGACGACCCATGGTTGGAGTTGGTAAGGATTTATTGGAGAGGTCGAGGTCTTAGGACCTCGCAAAAAAAACAAGAGTGGATTCCAATGTATATTTTTGGTGAACCTCAAATATTGGATTTCTAAAAAAAGCTGATGGCTGGAAAAATGTCAGATGTCCGAAAGAACCTGTTGGTCCCATATATATATATATATATATATTATATATATATATATAAACTCATCTCAATTAGAGAGAGGTTAATACTTAAATATTTTAGATAAAATGTGCATCGGTAATGTGCTGGTAAAATTTTATTAAAATATATAATTATTAATTAATAATATTGTCCTTAGAGCCCCATGTTACATAATCCAAACTTTACTCTTACCTCCTAGTAAAATCATCTACATGGTTAAAGACCTCTAGCCTAGTGGTTAAGAGAGATGCATGCGGCCCAAGTGGTCAGGAGTTCGAGCCCCAGTGAGGCGAGTTCGCCACAATTATCCATTGCTTCAAAAAAAAAAAAAATCCAAACTTTCACACCCACCTCATTTGAAGAGTGCGATGTGTTGACGACAATGGAATTTGCTCTCCTATTCCTATTACAGTAGCGGGACAAAATGAAGACTACTAGATTTCCTTGATCGCAGTTCTTAGTATATATAGTTCTTTTATATTTGAAATGTTAAAAATTTTGGTCGCTATTTTGACTGTCTATTCAGCTCTATTAACAGTAATCGCAATGCCCTCTCACTGTCTCACATCCAAAAAAAAAAACCAACGCGCTGAGGAACACTCCATATATTTTGCATTCCGCTAGCTAGCTGTTGGAACAGGGCCGGCCCGAAAGATTGGGTTGTGATAATTTTGGTTGTCTTTTGACCCTTATTTCAACTGGCTTTGGTGGTCATCCGTGACCCTGACCTTTGGTGGGACCATACTGAGCCTAGGGTTGTCCAAACCCCGAGACTTGTCCGGCTTACCCAAAGGCCGGCCCTGGCTGTGAACATGTTCTTTATCCAGAAATTTGAATAAAAGCACTACAATTTGCTACAATTTCAAGTAGAGCATTAGGTTTTGTTAAATTGCATAAAAGCACTGGGCCGGACTTTTAAATCCGGACCTGTTAATTTTGTATTTAGGGGAGCCGGACTTTAAAAGTCTGAATGTTGACGTCACCTGTAGAAATAGTGTAGACAATATTAATGTAGAAATTTTTTGTAGAAATTAATTGTACAAATATTTTTGTAAATATGTAGAAATTATTTTAAGATAATGTAGAAATAATCTACAAATTATGATATTTGAAATTATTTTATGTTAGAAATTTTTGTTAAATTATTTTTGGAAGTAGGATACTGTTGTTAAAGACTGCTAACAAATTTGGGGGATGAATTTGAGGGATAAATTTGGAAGATGAGTGAAGTGTTGGATTTACACGTGTGTGTGTATATATATATATATATATATATATATATATATATATATATATATATATATATTACACGTGTATATATATATATATATATATATATATATATATATAGGAACCTCAATGGCCCCGTCCGCGGAGCCCCGTCGAAGCCCCCCCCCCCCCCCCCTGCACCATCGGATCGCACGGGACCCCGTGGGGCCCGCACGCCCGCGATATTATATATATATATATATATATATATATATAGATATATAGAGATATAGAGAGAGAGAGAGAGGAGGTTTCAAAAAACTAGTTATTGCTATCCAACCGTTACAAAGTAATAGAACAGAGAAAGAGCTGTTGGAAAATTGAAAATTTAAATATAGGAACCAAACTTTTGAAATCCGACTGATGACGTCAGCAACCGGACTTTAAAAGTCTGAATCCTTTAATTTTTCGATTATTTTCCTAATTGTGGAGCTCTAATTCTCGTTAATCCATATGACAACAGCAACCGTACTTTCAAAGTCCGGTTGGTGCTTCTTCTGAAATTTTGGAAAACCTAATCTAATGCTATTCTTGGAATACCTTTAAACTATAATGCCTTTTCTGAAATTTTCTGATAAAAGTATACAGCATTATACATGGTCATGTCTTCAAGAAACCAAAAGGACACAGTATTTGGACGAGAAATTATTGACAACGGTGAATGGTGAATCTATCAAATGGTGTAATAATAACACGATAATATCAAAAGTCAAATGAGAAACTATATCATTAAAATAGAATTACAAAAAATAGTTTGATTAACTTGTCATTGTACTATTGGACTCGAGAAAACCAAGTTGCAAAATTATCCAATATATATAGCATATCCCTCCATTAATTACTGATACCACAACTCAAAGCAATTCACGATTAGGAACAAGAACTAAACCATGTTACAGTTATTTTACACAACATTTTACTTCCAAAAGAATCTCATCGCCTACATGCAGAAAGTAGCAACACTACAGCCATCAAGAACTGAGTTCTTGACAAGTAAACAAGAAATTTAACACCTCACAGAAAGCCCAAACTCAAAACAAGAGGCAGATCAACCAGCAAGTGCAACATAGGCATACAAGAAGTTGACCAATGTTATGAATCACGATACTTTGATCTGTTATCATAATATTTACAATATCATCAGCGTTGCTGAGTCTACCGTAAAGCCGAAGAACTGCACTCTATTTCATGGTCCAATTGTGCCGGTGTCGAAGTACAGAGTAGTAGTGCCACTAGACCCGCCGCCGCTCACTCCTTCCATGAGGGCGAAGCGCATGTCCTCCGAAGGCTTCCAGTGCCTCTTCCTCTGATTTATGAACCAGTTATTTATCTGCTTCTGGTCAAGACCAGTCATTTCTGCCAGTTTCACCTTCTCCTCTTCCTAGAGAGATGGATACTGGTAAGTTTAATTTTTTAGGGCTAATTAGTGTTTAGATCCTGTATTTTATACTCGCTTAGAGTTTACGCCGTAACATGTCCAATTGGAAAGTTTGGACAATGGATATTTATTTATTTATTTTATTTTTTCCTATTATACCCTCCCCAAGCATGACAATAAATTTGCCTATATAAGCTAGTGAGGGTATAATGGGAAAGATAAAACAAATTATAAAAATTCAGAGTCTAAACTTTTCAATGGGACATAATTGGACATGACAGGGCTTAAACTCTATGCTCGTATAAAATTCAGGGTCTAAACTCTAATTAGCCCTTTTTTTCACTTAGGAATGTTAAGTATAGAAATTACCGTTGGATAAGGCCATCTATAGTGATTGTTCCACCAGTCCAGAAGTACTGATCTCGCATCCTTTGGCAGTTTGCCTTTCTTCCTCTTCTTCAAGAACTCTTTCCGAAGACTGCTTAGATATCCGCTGTATTTTTTCAGAAGCATTTCCTTCAGTTCGTTGTCAGCTGATCGCAAGCCGCTGTCCTGGCTCTCTGATGCCTCCATATCTCCTCGGCTTAGCTCTTCTTCAGATGATCCCGGAGCTTCATCTAACACAGAACCCAGTAAAAGATTTAAAGCTACATATTAGAAGTATATAATTAAGAACATCCCAACAAATATTCCATAGGCAGTTATGATCAATTAAGATATAGAATGTCAGAGAAAAAATAAATCAACTGGCACTTGGTTAAGCATGCCGTAAATGCAGGTCAAGACCACCATAGGTCTTCCACAATCATCACGAACTGCCTCTAAATATGCATCATCCGGTTGTGATGTTGATAAACTTTAACTAGAGCTCCGCACTCAAATTTGCCAACTAGCAGTTCTCGTTAGATGATCTCGCACATATAATGTGGAACTCCAAATTGCTGAGTCAAATGATGGTTTTATGTGATCTTTCATAGAACGTGTAACTCAAGAGTGGTTACCGCAAAAAGGTATTTACAGCAGAAACACACCACCAGCTATATTACAAGAAATTACACCCCCACCACCGACAACAAGGTCTCATAAGCAGTTTCCAAGCAACATACATGTCATTTGTACAATTTAGAGGCTATTACGGGTCCAGGTGTTTGTAAGTTGAAATTTAATAAGCTTTGGAAAAAAAAATTATTACACGTCAAAAAGATTGCATCAATTAATTAGACGCTTAAATCATACCACATCATGGAATACGCAAATCTAGGCAACCATTTTTATCAACTGCACCGCAATTGTGTAACCCTTTTTAAACAAGATCTTCCATATAATAACTAGAACCATAACATAGTTAATCAGACGTGCAAGATAATGCTGGAACCATAACAAAATACGCTACACAAGAAAATAAGGTGTGTACAAGTAAAATGATTTGATGGTACGTATAAGCTTTCTTAAACAAGATACAAAAATTGATCATCAAAGTTAATATAAGAAGCCTACAACATCATATAATATGTGATCAAGATAATAATGTGCTCAAGCTGTATTTTCAATGAATCATGTGCGAGCTAGCTAGAGAGTGATAGTACAGGTTCCTGCCCAAGCAACCCTAGTAAGAAAATCGAGGGATACTCATAATCCTAGATGAGATTAGGCAGAATTGATATAAAAATCTCGAATCAGATTACAAACACCAAACTACCACTGTTATAGAAATATAATTACTAAGAATTCAAGCAAAAAACATTCCATGAAGCCAAAAAGAAGAAACTGCCGCGAATAACAAAATGCAATATTCTCTGTTAATTACACGAGACAAGGATAGGACACGACACAGTAAGGACACGATGACATGGACACTGCACCTATTTTGGTGTGTACTAGTGTATTTTGGAGTGTCCGTGGTGTCTCATATTCGTGTTCGACACATCCAACACGACATCGCTCAGAT
>JANAVB010005596.1:14153331-14155017 GCA_029216955.1 Iris pallida | reverse complement strand
CATCAAGCGAGGCGATTATCGCTTTTCGGAAGCCAAAACTTTTTTTTTCCATATTTTCATTTATTTGCACAACAACATTTCCAACATTCTTTTATAACAAGATAAAAACAATTTGCTTACATTCTTTTATCTTGTTTCTTTTATTACGGTATCACTTTTATTACGGTATCACTGATCGAAGGACCCAAAAAATGATAAAAGTCCTTTTTGTTAATGCATGGAGATAAATACACGCAGATATCGAACGATACCTCAAAAATATGATTTAATGTAATCTTAATTGGTATAACCATATAAGGGAGCATTGCTTAATACATCATCCAAATTACGCAAGTCAGCATCATCGCTCAAATCCCTTGATTTCCTACACAACTCACATCCAATCAGCCTACTCAAACCAAAAAACAAATGCAATGACCCCACTCAGATTGGGGCATTACAACAGAGGTATGAGTCTTTGATATGTCTCTAGATCCATCAACCATGGGAAATACCCATCATCGTGAGTATGTGACAAAGGATCCCTTGTCGAAGACCACGATTGCTAATGAAGAATCCATGTGGCCTCCCCTTTACAAGAATAGTGAATAAAGGAGATGTTACATATTTCCTTAGCATGTCCACCACCAATTGTCAAAACCCATGCTTGACATAATTTGGTAGAAAAAATCCCAACTTACAGTATCATATGCCTTACATAAGTCTAACTTGATGCAAGCCTTCTTACCTATTGGTTTGTTAAACTCGCACATCATTTCAAGAGTCAGAAGGCAGTTCGCCGCTATCGATCTATCCTTGATAATTGTTGTTTGCTTCAACGATATTACCCTTGCATTATACTCAGCATGTTACAATACATAAGGTGGGTAATGATCTTGTATAAAAAATTACAACATGATATAGGTTGAAAATCACCCAAAGTAACAGCTTCTTTCTTCGAGATCAGGGTAATGAATGTATAATTCAGTTCCTTCAGTAGGCACCCCATGGTGAAGAAATCATGCACTTGTCAACACTTCGACTCGTAAGTACCTCCTAGTGATGTTGGAAGAACTTTGCCTTGAAAGCCATCTAGGCCAAGTGACTTGTGTGGTTCGAAGTCCGTGACAACCTCAATTTCCACCATAGTACTTGGAGCTCAGAGCACTTGGTTCCCTTCCTCAATGACTATTCACAAATGATCTTAGGGAACCAGTAGTGTAACCTGACTGGTTATATATGTCAGTGTAGCATGAATATCATCATCTGCTGTCACCACCTTGTCTTTTGCGTCAAGTAGACTTGTACTGTTTCTATGATGCCGAGCCCAGATGGTTGCTTAGAAGAATTTGGAGTAGCGAACCCCATCCTTTAACCATGAACATTTGGGTCTTTGTAGAATTGAAACTCCTCTTGGGATCTTACCCTTCAAGCCTGATCTTGCAGGCTAACTTCTTGGCTTAGCTAGTTCATCATCAGTAAGCCTCATCTGAAGTTGTGCTTGAACTTCTTGGAGCTGTTTCTCAAGGATTAGCAGACGGTGAGAGTCGGGATATGTTCCAACTTCTTAGTTCATGGGCATTACCCACCATTGGAGCCTGCAATCCTCGCAGCACAGCCTCTTTATAACCCTCCATCTCTGTCCACGAGTTACGCAACCGGAATGGTCGTCGACGGGGTGGGCTTACTTCGGATAACCGGACAAGG
>JANAVB010005596.1:14068331-14150831 GCA_029216955.1 Iris pallida | reverse complement strand
TCTAAAGCATTAAAGATAGACACCCATTCTTATTCCGAAATTCAAAACATATAAGCTTTCCAACTTTCATTATTTTACACAAGCTTGAAAACTCATTTGATTTTGGCCTTAATACATGCTTTCAAAAGCCTTAATACAAGTTTTTGAAAAAATACAGAATACTAAGAATGTCCCCAAATAGTCATAAACAACGTTAATGTGTATGGTAAAATAATAAAAATGATACCCCAAAAAGGTCATAGTATTTATAATCTATACTACTATATAATGAAAAAAGTAGGCTTCACCGTGAAAGTTTTAGTTCCAAAAATGCACTAGTCTACGTTTATTAATTAAAATTGTTCATTAAATTTAATATGGGTAGTTATGTAATTATGTATAATAGAATAAGAAAAATTAAGTAAGTTGTTATTTGCTTTTCCCAAGTATTATGAAATACGTGCAAGGCACGTGCATATATACTAGTTCAAATAATGTACCTTCCTACCACACATGTCAGCAGCATCAACTACAAATGTTTGCATATAACAAATCCATTAATTTAACACTGACAGTTAGCTATATCTTATTATAAATCATACACCACTATCTGAAACAACAATCAACAAGCACATGAAAGGGAAACAAACAACAGTTTTGTTAGATAGGATTACGTTGATCCTTAGCATATTTTAGTTATAATTAGTATTTAATGAACTAATTATGTTTATTGAGATACTTCTTGTATCCATAGTATTAGCTTTGATGTTCTGGAAGGCTATAGCCTCTGGTGGTGTCATTTGAAAGCATGAATAAATAATACTTTTTCTCTAAAAAAAAAGAGTTTAATTTTGGTGGATCCCAAGGCCCCGGTGGATTTGGACACGTTCGTCGTCTCAGACAACCAAGGTGTCATTTATACAACACCATTAAGTTTCGGCATCATACTCCTCCGACTTTCATACGTTGTAGGGACCCCGCGTTGTAGGGACCCCCGGTCTCACACATTAGTATGGCCACCTTCCCTTGGCTCGTCTTCTGGCTCTCAGCCTCCTTTCTACTTCAAGTTGGATCCTTTCTTCTTCTGCTTGATCCTCCTCCATCTCAATCTTCGTCCTTTGTTCGGTTCTTCAACCAGATCTGACCGGGAATGGCAGGATTTGACCTGCCAACCTCCCATGCATTCCCTTCATCATCTTTCTTCTTTTTTAATTGGCCCTATCACATGATCGCATTTTCTTCAACGAAGAAGGGATTCCTCGTGTATTAAGGATTCCTCTTTCCACAAAGTCTTCCTGGTGATTATCGTGGTAACTCCATTAATTCAACTCCGACATTAAAGTTTGGGTGGCCGGTTGCAATTGGTGTAGCCATGTAACTTGAGAACCTTTGATCTTTCAACAGGACTGACTTTGCCCAAGCTCAGGGGCGGATCCATTAATGGCCAAGAGCCCCCTCTGGATTTTGATGAAAAAATAAATATAATATATATAATATTTTAAAAATGGCACAAAATTGGTAAATTGAGGACTCAAACCATACATCTAATACTTATAAATCAATTTATGGACCGCCAAGCTATTCAACCTATAGTGATGAAACTACATTTTCTGCATTTTCATATTGAAAGTATCATATTGAAAGTATCCCCCCCTCAAGCTAAAGTTCTTTCTTGTACCTTCGCCTCTCCCATTGCATAGTTTCGGACAACAATTATCTTCCCTCGCTTCTCCCAGTTTAGCTTCAATTGCTCCACTGTATTGATTGTCAGAAAACTATTTGGTCTATTTTAGCTTGTCATCTTTCTTTTCAATTAGGATCGAGTACGTAGTTTTACAAAACCGTCTTCTAATTTTTGTATTTTAGTTATGCCAATAAACCTTTGATCTTTCATTGAAGCTTTGGATAAAAGAAAACAAAGGCAAAATGAGTGTCATTCCTGCAAAGAAGCAACCGAGGTTGGGGAAGAGTTTCTAGCAAACGAAACAAAATATCGTCGAAATTATCAATAGATGGACAATTCCCAAGTACACAAGTATCAAATAAAGTGATAATTCCAGCACAAGTAATGACAATTTTACATAAAATGTATAAGAAAAGGCCAGCATGAAACCTTATGGTCAAGTTTCAATCACGTAAAAGTAGAAGGCAAATACTAACGAAACATGACGCTAAATTATGCACTGAAGTAAATTCCTCAAAATTGAGCAAGTAGTCAACACAAGTGCAGAAACTATAAAGGCTTGCTCATGAATTGCTCCAAACCATTTGCTATTAGCTTCCAATTCATGCCAATGAAGACCATGGCTTTAAAAATATCAAGAATAGTTCAAGGCACAATTAGTTCGATGTACTTTTTCTAAACCCTTCTTGAACTGAACCCAAATTGTCAATCTTGCTCTTTAATTAAGACTCTAATCTAACATAAACTATCATAAATAGCTCGAACCAACCCATATAGTATCACGCCAAATAATTCACCCCAAAATTTAATAAAAGGAAACATCAAATCATAACAAAATAATAGCCATGCCAACCCGGTGATGGGACTTGACCAAGCAAGCCATTGACAAGCAACACAAGCAACAAAAACAAAGGAGATACATAACGGAAGGAGAGGAATCTCTCGCGTTAGCTCTCGCATGGCCTACTTGCCAAGAATGGCAAAACCCTTCCTCTCCGCCACCATCCTCCAAAATTCACGTAAAGAGAAAAAAAAAAAAAAAAGTGAAGTTTTTTTTTCATTTTTTTTTACCAGAGAGCCGCGAGCAGTTGTTGTTGTTGGTGTCGACGTCGCTGCAGAGGCTCCGCAGCTGCGTCTCGATGCTGGTGAGGAACGCCGCCGCCTCGTTGAGAGGCCTCGAGAGCTCCTCCCTGTACGCCTCGAGGACGCGGCAGTAGCACTCCATGAACTCGTCGAGCTCCGGGTCCGCGCCGACGCGGGCGGCGGACCCGTCGGCGGCGGCGTCGTCGCGGTCCTTGCTCGGCTTCCTCTCCTTCGCGAGCTCCTCCAGGACCTCGACGGTCTCCGGAGGCGCTCCCAGCTGGAGATCGACCAAAAAACCCATAATATTTGTTAGTTTCTATATTTGTACATATTTGAAGTGATCGATCGATCGATCGTGATCATATATATACTCACTTTCCTGCACTCGATGTAGGCGGAGACGAGCGACGGATAGAGCGGGTGGCCGGCGATCTGCGCCTTGATCAGATCCGTCAGATCCGACCCGGATCCGACAGGGGCGAGCATGCTGTACAAATCCTCCATGGGCGTTTAGCTAAATTGAGAAAGAAAGGAAAAAAAAAAATTTATAATTTAATCTAGGAAGAGGAAAGAGAAGAGGCAGGAAGAGGAAGGGACTCGAGCGCTCGCACGTGCCGGCACGAGGAACAGTGGCGGGAAGCGCCCGTATTTATAGCCGTCACATCACCGCTGACAGCGACAGGACATTCCGATACGTGGCGGGGGATGATTGGCCCAGGGCCTGGGGGGCGTGGAGCGGGGCGGAGCACCAGAACGCAGGGCAAGTACTGCTTTGTACTATTTATTATTTCCCACACACCGTCTTTTTCTTTGGTGGTGGGTTGGTTGTTAATTTGGTCAAGTTGGTCCAAATTTGGTCAGTATAAATTCCCATAGGAAGAGGGATTGTTTTGCATATTTGCATCAATGATGCAACAATACTTTCCATTTGCAATTATTTTTTCTATTTGCATTTGAGGATAAATTCAAGCTTAAAAGTTGGACTAGTTTATTTATATGGATTTTATTTTCTCAGGGCTATTTGATTTAAAAAGTTTGTCTCAAATTCGAACGGAATTTTCAAAAAAAATAATTAGTATCAAATTTATTTTGGACTTTTTGTAAGGGTGCTGTTATTAGCACTCCTAGAATGTTATTCGGCACTCCTCTTTAATTTTTTAAGATTCGAATTCCAAATCTACTCATGCATTAAATATGACATTAATTAATTTGTGTATGCATGGAGGGAGGAGTGCAGGATGACATTTTAGGAGTGTCAATAATCTTAATGCAGGGACAAATTTGGAATTCGAATGTTAAAAAATTAAGGAGGAGTGCCGAAAGACATTTTAGGAGTGCTAATAACATCACCCTTTTGTAAAGGAATAAGCAAAATATATGTGATAAGCAGTGTTTTAAAATCGAACCAGATTGAACGATTGAATCGGTCAACCCGTAAACTAGTAGCTTTTTTGGACTGGTTTAATATTGATCTTCTTCTTTTTCAAGAACAAGGTCAACTCAATCGATCCGACCGGTCATGACCACCGAACGTCTATCCGATTGAATTTTGATCCTAGTTATCCCGACTTTTTGACTTTTATTTTGGACTTTACATGTAATTAAAGTTAATATGTTTGTTTTTTGCCTAATTCTACAATGATAATGATAAATATGCATAGCTTCTAAAAGGATAAATAGTAAGGCTTATTCCAATTTTTAGATGATATATTCAGAATGTATGAGTCTATTTTGTAGTATAGTATGATTTAATTAGAGTTCCACGATGGTCTCATCCTAGCTACAAGAGCTATATAAAACCTGGATTTCAGAAATTATACATTAAAAGTATAGAAACTTTTTTGAGGTTCATTTTTCCAAGCCAGACTGTGACTATATAAGCCGTCCGAGGGGAGGTTCGAACCCAAGACTTGTGCTTGGACGGTCCCACGCACTACCACTAAGCTAGTGCCTTTTGAACAAAATATAGAAACTCATTATGTAGAATAGTACAGCTAAATTTGGAATCCCAATTTATAAATTATGGATTTTATAATGTTTTATTTGAAAAAAAAATGATGATACATGGGACTATATTCATTTATTTGGTTTGGGTTTCAAGCTTTATTTGTTTACTATTCTCATACAAATCAAATCCATTCTACACATTTTTATTACACCAGAAGAAAAAAAAATGAGCTTCATCTACTATTGATGCTCTAAGTAGCATATATGTATAGTTGTGTACTATGTAACATATTCAGCGTAAGATGGTAAGTTTATATAATTGATTCAATTTCGGATTAATTCAATGGTTGGACTTAGACCGAGCCTAATGTTCTAATCAAATCGATCTTTGATTTCTAAAGCATCGATGATAAATAATCTCATATCCAACCTAAAATTAGATCTCCTGCATCAATTAAATGTTCGTATTAGAGCATCATTAGTAGGGCTCATTTGCGGTCCTAATTTCTAGATTCAGGAATTTGGAGTTCATTTGTTTGAATAGTAAGCTTCATTTATTGTCCCAATTTTTATATTTCAATCTTATCCTATCCATAGGACCTAAGGCTTTGGTCTCCAAATTTCTAGGTTCTAGATTGTAGTAACTCATTTTTGTAGACTAGTAAGCTCCAATTCTGTTCCCACTTTCTAGATTCTAAATTCTATATTAATTTTTCTCATTATCAATTTTTGACCACACAATTTTTGACACCGAGGCTCACTTTATTCTATTATTCTCCATACAAGTTCAACCAATTCCGCATTTATCTTATTTAAATTTGGACCTTAAGATGAAATTTTGACATCATCTACTATATAAATTATGAATTATATACATTTATTATTTGAAGGACTTTTAAGTAAATTATAATATTGATAAATTTGTGAGGAATATGTTAGATTGGAGGGACTTATATAAGAAAGTTTAGGGGGTTTTTTTTTTTCTTCTCCCCGAAGTAGCTTGAATTGAATAAACATATAAACTGGGAAGGAAGTGGCAAGGACATGATGCTATTTTACAGGTAGGTCCCTGGGATGTGGCTAATTCGAGTTAGGTGGGTGCTTTAATTATTAGCTAAGGGACGTTGGATATACTAGACAGAGCAAAAAGTTGTGGAGAGAATTTCCTCTTGCCACTTTTGGAAAGCAATAAAAAATTAGTGGCAAAGCAATAAAAATTAGAAGAAAGAACTTTGTTTACTTCAAGTATTCTTGTCTCGGAAATGTAAGAACATATATTATTATTCTTACCAAAACCAGATTAATCGTTTTAGAGCATCTCGATTCTCCAACCAACCCTATTGTGAGTTTAAAAAAAATGGTTGCCACATAGGAATGACAAACTTTCATTCTAAAATTCTTTTTAGATATAAAATAAAAGTTGACATGACAATAACATGGCAAGAAGAATATGAAGTTGGTTGTCTAGATTTAGACAATGCAATTCACATAACTTTGTCTCCACATCATCAATTATGAATTAATATTTATAAAAAAGTTGAAGAAGTGGAAGAGTTGTTTTGGAAGTTGAAAAAAATACTTTTTATTGTCTCCTCAATACTTTTGCATTGGAGAGAGTTTTTCTATCCCATTGTCTTTTGAGATATAATTTTGCCACATAAACAAGACATTGTCTTGTGGCTCATGTCACATAGGAGCCACCTAAGACTCACAACACTTAACAAGACAATAGGGTTGGAGATGCTCTTATTATATAAATTACAACGCGTGAACCACTTTCCAACTTTACATCCTTCATAATATTTTGGAAAGTAATAAAAGTTGAGATTATTTAGTAAGAATCTCATATAACATTAGTATTAGGATTTTGGTCTCTAAATCTTCGACATTAGTCTACGTGTCTGCAAATCCATGTTCAATATTCTACGTAAACATAATTTGGATATCCAAACACTAGTGTTCGACAATTTAGAGATCCAAATTCTAATATCAACTATTATATGAGACCATTTTTACTAAATAACCCTAAAATTAGAATTGATACAAGTACGTATCTAAGTATTTACTAATTATATTTATTGCTGACTGTATATTATAAAATTATTAAAAAAAATCAAAATTAGTATTATAATAATTTTAAAATTTTAGTGTATTGTATAAGTGGTCACCAATAATGTGTCGAACTAAGAGCATCTCCAACCCTATTGTCTTGTTAAATGTTGTGAGTCTTAGGTGCTTCTATGTGGCATGAACCACAAGACAATATCTTGTTTATGTGGCAAAATTATATCTCAAAAGATAATGAGATAGAAAAACTCTCTCCAATGCAAAAGTATTGAGAAAACAATAAAAAGTATTTTTTCCAACTTCCAAGGCAACTTTTAAGACAAATACTCATCTTATTTCCTTTTTCTAATATTTTTTATTCATAATTGATGACATGGAAGAGAAGACATTGTCAAGTGCATTGTCTAGAACAAGACAATCAACTTCACAATGTCTTTTTTAATTTTTGCCACATAAGCTTCACAATTGACTTGACAATTGCATTGGAGAAGAACTTTTGAATAAAATTTTGTCATTCCTATGTGGCATTAACTTTTTTCCAAAGTCACAATAGGGTTGGAGATGCTCTAACCATTTATAGAAAAGTAGATTATAGACGTGTACAAGATTTATTGGACACCATGTGTCATACATTAACCTAATGTTGTCGGATGTGAATTTATTGTCCGGTGTGAAATATGCAAATTTGTTTCATATACATACCCATGTGAAGCGCACGAAAAAAAAAGAGAGAGAGATTGAGGCCATCCGTGATTTGATTTGCCAGATTGTTTCTGTTTTTGCAAATTTACAAAGTATATTTGATAAAAAAAATTAAGGACAATGATCAATTCGAAATGATAGAGATCGAACAAGTAGGCAAAGCTTTCAAAAGGGAAAGAAGTTGCAAAGTTTCATCAAGAGGTCTAGATTTTGTAATAACATGCATTATGTGTTGAAGAGAGGTTCCAATGGTAGATGTGATTGGATTAGTAGATAGGAAGAACAACCTTCTATATATGGGCTACATTTACAAGGCTATGGATCTATCCACGGAGAATGTTAACAAAAGTGCTATTTGACTTCTAGAAAATTTGGATGATACCATCTCTCATTATATGGCATATGACATGGATGACATGACAGTTGACATAGTATTAAACATTAAAATAATAAAATTAAATTAAAATTAATATCAATTAACATGAACATTAATATTTAAATTAATATTAACATTAAAATTAACATTAACATTAAAATTAACATTAAAATTAATATTAATATTAACATTAAATTTAAAGTAGCATTAGCATTAGCATTAACATTAATTATTAAAATTCATATTATCAAATTAACATTAATATTAATATTAATATTAACTTAATCAACACTAACATAAATTTTAACATTAACATTGAAATTATTTTTAACATTAAATTAAAATTAGCATTAGTATTAACATTAACAATAAAAAATTTTGGGTAATTAATTTTTTTTGTTAAAATATGACATGTCACTTGTCATGTCACTTGTTATGTCAGATACCACATAATGAGAGATGACATCATCCAAAAATTTTGGGAGCCAAATAGCAGAATTGGAATGTTAAAGCCAACTTACGAGTAAAAATCATTGAAGACGAGGAGAAGTGAGAATGTAAAAGATATGGATCATCGATGGTTGGACCAACTTCATAAACCATTGCATGTGGAGGCTCACTACAAATATATTGGACAACTCCTACAAGCCACATGAAATTGAATCTGTTGAAAAAATTTAAAATGATTTGTTGGATTGCTTAAGCAAGCTTTAAAAAATTTGGAAGAGTAGAGAAAAATTTAGAACAACTTATCTTTGCGAACTAAAATAGGAAGGTTAGGAAAGTCCAATGACCAATTATGTATCAAGACCTGACCTATGCATCGGGTATGTTTATACTTTTATTTAATTTTTACATTATTATCGTACATGAATTTTTAAGCCGTAGCCTTATTTACTTATGAGTTTGGTTTACTGATTTTAAATTTTAATATAATATTGTATTTGAGTGATGGTTACTTTTGTAACAGAAATTCTCGATTTAAAAAATATTGCAAAGGTAGAAGTTCAGTTTTTTCATGTGAAAGAAATTATACGTAGTGCTTTCTACAATGTAGTAAATATAAATTATAATTTCATAATCTATATTCATACAAGAATAAGTATGCTAGAGAACATTTACATAAACAGTTACAACTCCATTCAAAGAAGAGGAACCGTTTAGATCATCAAAGGTTGAATAATCTTGTGTACGTGTAGTATAACAAGAAGCTCAAAAAACATTATAAATAAAGCATAATGGGGAAGGAGATAGATCCAATTGGGTTGAAGACAATCAGGGTGGATCGAGAAATATAAACTGGATGGTATAGAGTGGGTTGGGTGGGTTAGATAACTCATTAAAAAAATTATATGGAAAAAAGAAAAAAAAAATTGTGGTGGGCTCCAACCCACCCCACAATACCTAGATCCGTCCCTAAAACAATTGAAAAATGCCAAAAATGACCACTACGATGTTTGACAAGATCCCATAATAAGGACCGACTACACTTATGAAGTAGTTGAGGATACGAAAGGAAGTGAAAATGATGAGCACCCTCCTCTTATCACTCTACTACTCAAGAGGGCACCCACACGAGGTGATATTAGCGACCACACGCATCACAAGTTCAATAATTACAAGACTCTAAAACCGAGGATGTGATAAACATTTTTTTTACTACATATAGGATGAAGATATTAATTTGAAATTGACAATGGCTTTGAAGACTGAATTATTTCATTTATCTTAATCATTTGTATTTCATCTTTACTTTTACATGAGTCTTATAATGTATGTATGTAGCAATGCTTATTAATTTAGTTTTACTTCTAATATTTAGTAACAAATCATGAATATTGCGACTATGAAATGTTAATGTTTAATTTTATTAATTTTTTGACATAAGAGATTATTTACGTAATGTATACTAGAAAGGGTATTCTTAGAGTGCCTTGACCCCATTTCATTCCTCTAATTTTAGACCACATCTCGTTTATCGTCGTGTCCCATACAACATAGTTTGTGTCTGTGTTGATGTCATGCAAACCATTAAACCACCATAAAAAAATATACTGAAAGGAAATTTCTGCTATATATGAAATCAAAACCCCTATAATTATAGCAAAATCCTAGGTGTATCAATGTTTCACTGTGAAAATATAAACCTTAACATAGTTATAGTGTGGACCACTAACTGAATATAGCCCAGTCTGACTGACTGACTGAGCGTCAAAGTGGTGCATCAAAGTGGTCCAAAGAGAGTTCGGACTCCATCCATTGGACCAGAGCTCAGGACCACCACCAACAACAACTGGTAACTAATAAATAAAAATAATAATAAAAAAACTCTTTTTTTCTAAATCGGGTTCCCGTCACCGCACAAGGTACTGCAAGCCTGCATGGGGGTCAACTCTCCAACGTCCTGTGCGCCGCTGCTACAGTGCATGGGAAGGGTACGGTCACCCCCCATCATGACACCGCTCCTCTTTTTTTTTCCTCTCTTGAAGAAAAATCTGCAGAGTCAGGACATGATGGAGACTGGACACGAACGTAGCTTGCTGTCACGTACACCTGAGGGCTCACCTCCCCCTTCCCTTTCCCTGTCCCCAGCTGTTCTTGGTTGTTCCTTCCCCCTATAGTGTTGACACAGCAACAAATTAATGGCATGCATGACATTGGGACTGTTCAAATTTTAGTTGGCAAGTGAAGTGGTGATGCAACAAAAGTTAGGGTTTAGTTATCCCTAGGCTATGTATACTGTCTAAATTAGGGTGCACATGCATGTATATATGGCTTGTTGGCAGAAGGAATAGAATAATCTTTGGGGTTGATGGTTGGGTTGGGACTTGAAAAAGAGTGTGTTTGACTAAGATGCACATGTATGTAGACAGAGTGCAATGTGCATTGTCTGTGAGTTTGTAGATTTAGGCACATGATCAGAAAGGAAGATTTGTGGGTTGGTGTTCAAAGAAAATAATTTAGATTAGTTTATAAAAACAGGAAGAAATTAACTTCTTGGATTAGAAAAATATATTTTTTTAAGAATTTTAAAAAAGTAGGAAAAGTTGGATGCCAAAGTTTTCGAATTTACAAAGAATTATTCTAAATTTTTATTGTAATATTAAAATAATTTGTAAAATCGAACAATAGAATTGGGGTTGGATGAAACAAGCGGAGGCCACGGCTAACTCGACAAGTTCATAGAAAGAAAGCTCAATTTTGGGCCACAAAGTTAGTTTAGAAAAAAGATGGACAATAATAACTAGGGTTTGGCTAAAATTTTATTCTTTATCATATTTTTTTTTCAAGTAAATAAAATAATCATATATACAAGTCTACGTATAGAAAACAAAACCTAAAAATTATGAAGAAAAAATAAAATAAAAGATTACATGGAATCCTATAATAGTAATCATCTAACTTAGATCCAAACAAAATCTAATCCTTGTTTGGGTTTGGAATTTCCATCGACCAAAATCCATGTTCCGCATCATTCAAAAACTTCACCACATGACGAATCAAGTAAACTAGGGCCTCCTTTGGTTCGCGGAATGGAAGAGAAACAGAAAAATTCCATGACATTTTTTTTTCTTTGGAAAATTATAATTTCCATTAATTTTTTTTTCGATGTTTAAAAATGTCAAAGAATTTGGAAAGGGAAGTGAATACTTCAATGTAGGAAAGTGATTTATTGGTTGGATGGTTGGAATCACTTCCTCCGTAATTTTTCTTCCATTGGAAATCACTTTCCTTTCCTCCTCAATTTCTTTGGCATCCAAATAGAAAATAAATCACTTTTCTTTCCAACATGATGATTCCGCGAACGAGGCCTAGAAATTTGATAAAAAAATGTTCTTGTTTGACGAATTTCAAGATAGCCATAGTGGAAAATATGTACAATATATTGCGCTAACTGGACTACTTTGATACAGAGCTGACCATCACTCTGTATTTACACTCGTATCCCAGTAGCATTCCAGTAGAGCAGTAGCAATTCCTTGCCACCAAGGAATACCAGTAGCTAATAGCAGTAGCAGTAGCTGTAGCTTAGCCAGAACAATTAGCCAGGTCAGCATTGACAGCTCAGCTTCTTGTTAGCCAATTCTGTTAGCCTTTATCAATTCTGTTAGCCTTGCTTTTGCCTTGCTGTGAAAAGTATCTGCACATGGGAGAGTATTTCATCACTAGTATAAAGAGGGAAGCAATTGTAGTGAGGAGTATGGAGAAAGTAATGAAAATCCTTACTATACTGTAGCTTGTCTTCTTCTTCCTGTCTTCTTCTTCTTAGCCATTGTTAAAGCTTGAATTCTCCATTGCTAATCTTTGTTATTCTCTATTTTTTCCTGCACAAAATGCATCACTCACCAAGGCCACAGGGAACACTGGTACGACTGGAATGGGTCGTATCAATTTGGTATCAGAGCCGCTCGATCCATTGATCGAGGGCAGTTTGGAGCAGGGATCAAGCAGTCGATCTTCACATCAAGAGGCTTCTGGATCTCGTGCACCCACAGGAGAGGAGAGACTGCACTCCTTGGAAGGTAATGTTCTAGAATTGAGCCAGAAATTCAATCAATTTGGTCTCAAATTTGATCAGATGTTTGAGGAATTTGGTCGAACAAGGAGAGCCAATAATGCTCCCCCTCCTGTGACCACACTACCACCACCTCTTCTCTAACACCTTCACCACAGAACCATTCCACCAGACCATTCACCACACAATTTCCCAATCCTCCACCACCATTCCTAAATCCATTTCCACCAGTAAATCATCCATACACTCCACAAATTCCATTTCACCAGTTTGAACATCAACCATTCATTTATCCCACACAGTTTCAGAACCCACAAATGACACCAGGAATGCAAAACTCTAATGTGGCTCAAATGGGATCTCCTTTTCCTGCTGGGTTCAATAACAATACCAACACAGGGGGTCAGGGCTGGGGACAACCAACTCCCAGGCTCAAATTACCTGAGTTTGATGGAGAGGGAGATGTTATGAATGGCTATTAAGAGCTAGCCATTATTTTACTTTCTATGGCATACCTGAATGTGATAAGGTTAAATATTGCTCTGTGCAGCTCAAAGGCACAGGGGCATATTGGTATGACTGGCTTGTCACTATTAGAGGAAGGGCAGTTACATGGGATGAATTTTACCAGTGTATTAGGATGGAATTTGGTCCATCCCAATTCACAGATCACACAATTGACCTCAAGTTACTGAAACAAGAAGGATCAGTGCAAGATTATACTTCTAAGTTCCAAAAACTCTCAAAAAGAGTAGCTGGTACCCTGAGAGAACCTTGATCAGTCATTTGTAGGAGGGCTCAAGGAAGAGGTGAGATATGAAGTGTTAGTGGCTAATCCAGTTAGCCTACCAGCAGCCATGCAGGTAGCAAAGTTGTATGAGTCTAAAATTGCAGCAATCAAGAAGAATTATAGGGTTCCAAATCAGCCTCACAGATGGGTAGGTGGGAACTCTGGTTCTTATTCAACTGTTCTTGAAGCTCAGAACAAGGGACCAGCACAGACAACAGAGGTTAAAACTAACTCCAGATTTCAAACTCCCACTATATCACCCAGTGAACTATTGAGAAGAAAAAATTTGGGCCTATGTTTTCTATGTGATGAGAAGTGGGCTAGGGGCCACAGATGCAGAGAAAAGAAATTGTTCATGTTGGTGTCAGATGAGGATGAAGAGGAGTTAATGTAGCTGAAGAACCAATGACATCCTTGCCAGAAAATCAGGAAGTCATTCAACACAACTCTCAAAGTTTATTTGAAATTTCATTGCAAGCTTACTCTGGAACATTCCATCAGTCTACCATGAAGATAAAGGGAACTGTTAAAGTAAACCTGTAATCATATTAATTGATTCAGGGTCCACTCACAGTTTCATAGACACATCCTTCATTGAGAGATTTAATCTCCCTCTGGCCAATGGCAACACTTTTGATGTAATGGTAGCAAATGGGGACAAATTAACCAGCAAGGGGCTTTGCAAAGATGTTGTAATTGAGTGTCAAGGCACTCGAATCATTACTGATTTGTTACCCCTCTCAATACCTGGTTGTCAAATAGTTCTGGGAGCAAATTGGCTCAGTACCTTGGGTACCATCATGTGGAATTTCCAGGAGCTTACAATGGAGTTCACAAGCCAAGGAGTGGAACACAGGTTCCAGGGGTTGAAGCTTCAGAAGGGTTTAGAGGAACTGGAACTCAAGATCTCAGGCACAAACCTCAATTATTTGTCATTCAGTTATGTTCATGGCAGGTTTGTAATGAGAACCCAGTACCAGAAACAGAGGAAGAAGGAATGCAAGAGCTCTTAAAACAATACAAGCACTTATTTGAAGAACCAACAGGTCTTCCCCCCAGGAGACCCTATGATCACAGAATTCCCCTACTTCCAGGAGCAAGCCCAGTATGCAGCAGGCCATATAGACATTCCTTCCTTCACAAAATGAGATTGAAAGGCAAGTTCAAGAAATGTTAGAGTCTGGAATCATTAGAAACAGCAATAGTTCTTATTCATCTCCTGTAATCCTTGTCAGAAAATCTGATGGTACTTGGAGAATGTGCATAGACTATAGAGGGCTCAACTTGAGTACAGTGAAGGACAGGTTCCCCATTCCCTTAGTAGAAGAATTGTTTGATGAACTTAATGGTGCCAGGTACTACTCAAAGCTGGACCTAAGGTCTGGATACCATCAAATAAGAATGGAGGAGAGTGATGTTTTCAAAACTGCTTTCCGAACTCATGAAGGGCACTATGAGTTCTTAGTAATGCCCTTTGGGCTTACTAATGCCCCATCCACTTTTCAAGCAATGATGAATGACATCTTCAAAGAATACTTAAGAAGGTTTGTCTTAGTGTTCTTTGATGACATACTTGTATATAGTGCTAACCCTGCAGAGCATAAAGTACACCTTGAATTGGTCTTCAAAAAGCTGGAATTACACCAGTTAAACTCAAAAGAAGCAAGTGTTGTTTCAGCCAGAAGCAAGTAGATTACCTGGGTCACAGAATTACTGAACAAGGCTTGGAAGTGAACTATGAAAAGATCAAGGCAGTGGTGGAGTGGCCAGTACCCAAAAATCTCAAGCAACTAAGAGGATTTCTAGGTCTCACTGGGTACTACAGGAGATTCATACAGGGCTATGGTACCATAGCAGGAGCCCTAACCAATCTCCTCAAAAAGAATTCATTCCTATGGGACAACAAGGCTCAAACTGCATTTGAAAATCTGAAGGAGGCTTTAACTCAACCACCAGTGTTAGCCATGCCTAATTTCAATGAAGAATTCACACTGGAGTGTGATGCATCTGGAGGAGGCATAGGAGCAGTGCTAATGCAGGGAGGAAGACCCTTAGCTTATCTAAGTCAACATTTGAAGGGCAGGTCAGTACTTCTTTCTACTTATGAGAGGGAAATGTTAGCAATCCTTTTAGCAGTTAAGAAGTGGGGTCAATATTTGTGGGGAAAACCATTTGTCATCAAAACTGACCACAAACCACTCAAATACTTACTGGAGCAGAGAGTATACACTGAGGCCCAATACAAATGGGTAATGAAATTACATGGTTACCAGTATAGGGTTGAATACAAGAAGGGCAAGGATAATCAAGCAGCAGACAGTTTGTCCAGGCAAGAGGAAGTTAATTTGTCAGCCATTACTATTGTGCAAGCAGACTGGATTCAGCAACTGAAGAACCAGTGGCAAACTTCAGAATATTTTTTACAAATGCAGAAGAAATGGGACAAGGGCAGACTAAACACTGAAAAATATTCCATGAAAGATGGTCTCCTCTACTACAAAAACAGGGTACTCATTGATCCTTCATCTGATTTAGCTCTAAATTTAATCAAGGAGCACCATGATGCATTGCAAGCAGGTCACTCAGGCTACTTGAAGACCTTGCAGAGGCTCAAAAGAGGGTGTCATTGGACAGGTATGAAATCAGCTGTAAAAAAATGTACAAGAATGTGTGGTTTGTCAAGAAAACAAAAGGAGAGAATGTTTCTCCTGCAGGGTTATTACAGCCTCTCCCAATTCCAAAACAAATTTGGGAAGATATTTCTATGGACTTCATTGAAGGATTGCCACTCAGTAACAGTAAGACTACCATAATGGTAGTTGTAGATAGGTTAACCAAGTATGTACACCTATTTGCATTACACCACCCCTTTACAGCAGCAGTAGTGGCCCAGGTTTTTGTAGATGGGGTCTTTAAACTGCATGGGATGCCTAGATCAATTGTGTCAGACAGAGATCCAGTCTTCACAAGCCTATTTTGGAAGGAATTCTTCAAACAGCAGGGCTACACTCAAGTATAGTACAGCCTATCACCCCCAAACTGATGGCCAAACTGAGGTAACAAATAGATGCATTGAGGGTTATCTTAGATGTTTTTGCAGCCACAAACCCAGAGAATGGAGTAGGCACCTCCCTTGGGCTGAATATTGGTTTAATACCAATTGGCATTCAGCTACTAAGGTGACTCCCTTTGAAGCTGTATATGGTAGAACACCCCCACATATTCTTACTTACATTACTGATCCTCCACAAGACAGAGAAGTAGCTTCTACACTGTTGTCTAGGGACAATGCTCTACACATTTTAAGAGATAATTTGGTCCTCTCACAAGACAGGATGAGGAAATTGGCCAATACTCACAGGACAGACAGGGAGTTTGCAATAGGTGACTGGGTTTATTTGAGGCTACAACCTTATAGGCAAATCTCAGTAGCCCAAAGAAAACCTCAAAAGTTGTCTCCCAATATTATGGTCCTTATCAAGTCACAGACAGAATTGGTCCAGTGGCATACAAGTTGCAACTACCTACTGAAGCACTAATACATCCAGTTTTTCATGTATCACAATTGAAGAAGAAGTTAGGAACTCATTCAAGTTGGCAAGAAGGAGCTCCAAATCCTATGGAAGGGTTGATTTTAGAACCTGATTGGATTCTAGACAGAAGAATGGTGCAGAAGAACAACAAGGCAGCAGTAGAATTGTTGGTTCAATGGAAGGAGAGCCAACCAGAGGAAGCAGTTTGGGTACCTTATGACAAATTCATCAAGACTTATCCATTTTTTGACCTTGAGACAAGGTCAAAGTAAGGGAGGGGTATTGATACAGAGCTGACCATCACTCTGTATTTACACTCGTATCCCAGTAGCATTCCAGTAGCAGCAGTAGCAATTCCTTGCCACCAAGGAATACCAGTAGCTAATAGCAGTAGCAGTAGCTGTAGCTTAGCCAGAACAATTAGCCAGGTCAGCATTGACAGCTCAGCCTTCTTGTTAGCCAATTCTGTTAGCCTTTATCAATTCTGTTAGCCTTGCTTTTGCCTTGCTGTGAAAAGTATCTGCACATGGGAGAGATATTTCATCACTAGTATAAAGAGGGACAATTGTAGTGAGGAGTATGGAGAAAGTAATGAAAATCCTTACTATACTGTAGCTTGTCTTCTTCTTCTTCCTGTCTTCTTCTTCTTAGCCATTGTTAAAGCTTGAATTCTCCATTGCTAATCTTTGTTATTCTCTATTTTTTTCCTGCACAAAATGCATCACTCACCAAGGCCACAGGGAAACACTGGTACGACTGGAATGGGTCGTATCATACTTGTCTAAGTAATACTTCAAATATCCTTAGAGAAACTTATGAGTTACTAATTTCTAAAATTTGTCCATGATCGACCGTTGGATTGTATGCATTTCAGCCGTCGATTTTTCTAACGACCTAAATAAACAGAGTTGAGGACTTGAATAAAAAAAATCGTTCATGTGTCGTCATCATCATATTGGAAGTTCTTATTTGAGCTTTTGTAGGCAAACTAATAATAATTGTGTTACAACTAATTAAGGTTGATGGTAATTGTCTGTCAACTCTGTGCCGAAAATTTGTGCAAAAATGGATTAAGCTTAACTTCAACTTGATACCATAAGCTATTTCGATTTTTCAACTAAGTACCTTAAACTATTTTATACAACTTGATATCCTGAAAATAAAATGGACAAAAATACCAAGTTCAAAATTTGATACTACCCCCTCCTCCCCCCACCACCACACACCCGACCCCGGCCCCCTCCTTCCTGCCCCGTAACCCCACTCTCTCCTCCCCTCCTACCCCTCGTCGTATCCCCAACTCCTCCCTTGCAACCCTTCCGGCCTTCCCCTCCTCATTCGTCGCACGCTGTCGCGCACACTCACTGCTACAGCCCTTCCCCTCCTTCGTCGTTGTGCGCAGCTGCGCCGTCATCGTAGTTGCCAGAGAGAAGGGGGAGAGGGGGCGCGGGAGGGGAAAACTGCGAGAGATTGGGGGTGAGGGGAGGTGCGGGGCAGGGGGTGCAGCCGACATGGGAGGATGGGGCATGCGTAGTTTTGGTTTTTTTTTTATTTGGTATGGAGTTGAAAATATTTAATAGTTTATGGTATCACTAAAAAAATTAGATTTACGTGTCGTGGTTTATGATAAGTGTAAAACTTGTCGTTGAAAGGGATATTTTGGTGACAAGTAATTTTTTTCACCTGTTATTTGAATTGTGTATTGTCACATAGTTTAATCATTCAGTGACTATATTTTTATTGATCCTCACTCAACGTTGTCGCTGAAATAAATATTTATTTTTTGAAAGAATCAAAGGCAAGTTGTACACAAGTAAAAATACTTTCCAGAGTCGTCTCAAGACATTGGGGAGCCCTAGTTAAATTAAGAAAAGAAGATGATTGCTCTTCCCCTAAAATCATAGCCCTAGATCCATTAAATAATTAAGGAAATGAGATAATATCGTTTCTCTTAAATCATGGGACCCTATGTAAAATAAATAATTAAGGAGATATTTATTTCCTTTTTCCTCCATATATATGACATATAAAAATATGGCCCCCCTTAAATTACGGGGCCCTAACTAGGCTTGTGCCTAAGTTGGTTACATGGTAGAGCCGGTTTTGTAACTTCCTTAAAATATTTGTACAACAATTTCTATGTGACAAGTGAAAATACTTACTACTTAAAGTGTATTATGTGACTTCCTTAAAGAATTGTAAAAGCAAGTCAATGTGACAAGTGAAAATACTCGTTACTTAAGGTGTATTATGTGACTTCCTTAAAGAATTGTAACTTATATAGCACTAACTTATTATCCTGTATCTACCAACAAAAATTCACGTAACACAAGTATTATACACAAACTTTTTTTCTTTCCATAATTGTTTATGAAACAACAAAATTTAGGAAATTTGGTTGAATATAAATAGTTATGGGAAAATTATTTCCTAACAAATATATATATATATAAAAACAAACTAATTGTTGTAGTGTAATGGTAGCATGTTTTATTATAGAATGGAAGGTTGTGTATTTGAATCATATTAGGGTTCAAACTTAACTTTTAATTTTCTTGATTATTTTGACAAAATATTTATTTATTTATATTTGTAATTAACAAAATATTATTCGTGATAATATTGTGCGTCACTTATAACATTCATAGTGACTAGATATGTTGTCACGGAAAGAATACTATTAGTGACAATGCTTGTTTGCCACGATTGAAAATTTTCTATGACGCCGTGTTTTAGTCGCACTTTGTCTGTTAGTCACGAAGGTATATGCAACGAACGTACGTCGTCACTGTACTCGTCACAGAAGACGTGTTGTGACGAATTTCACAGCTTATGTGACAACTTTGCATGTGACGGAAACCATATTTTCTTGTATTGTGTACAAGTAATTAAATTGCACTTTTGTACTATAAGATATGTTTTTGAAATGGTCTCCATTTGTTTCAAATTTGACGAAAGATATGTCAAAATAATAAATTCTAAAACGGGATGCCAAAATAGAACAATAGAAATTTAATGTATAGAAAAGTCCAAACGTTATGGTGTCATTATGATAATTTAGTTTTTACTTGCATGCCCTGATGATTTAGTTGCCACTTTCTTCGATATAATGTTATAAACTTAAAAACATCTAATGAAGTTTAAAAGTATCAATCTTCCAAAGAAAATATTGTATCTTTCCAGCATTTATATCGATAATTACTAATTGGAATGCAAAATGTCGAATTGCAACATTATTTACTGTAAGTTCTGTTGCAACATTAGTTACTATAAGTATTGCAACATTCGGAACACGTTCAAGCAATCCTGCAACGTTATGTTTATTACAATTGGCTCGAAAATTCAGAAATTGTGTATTCCAATTTTCAAGAGGGCGCACTTGATGCTCGTTACTGTCACGTTCCAGTGCTATAAAATCAAAAATTCGTCACTAATCATAATAATATAAAAATTCAAGTTGTACTTGTACATGATATGAACGATGCACAATGAATAGACCACATGAAAAATAAGATTTTAATGTCGCAAAAATTTAAGCATAGAACCGAATGCCAACATATATAACCCAAATTAATTTTTTATTGATAACCGTGGAAATGAAAAAAAAAATCTTAATGGCCAACTGAAAATGCTAATTTTGACTAACAATTTTAAAAATTAAAATAAAATATGTTGTTCCCTACATGACCTTCGACCAAAATTTTTCAACTGGAAACGATGCTTCCATGGCTTCAAGTTCCTAGAAATAGCTAAGGGCTTAATAAATAGATAGGCAAACGTGCTAATACTTTTGTAAACTCCCATTATAATTTAACAACAATAACTCCTCGAAATAGTTAAGGGCTTAATAAATAAATAAATAAAATAAAAGTATTATGCTTCTTCTGAGTTCTGAGCCTATCGGCCCATTAAAATGTTTTTATATAAGTCCAGTCCAATGCTCATGCTGACTGAGCCTACATCTACAGTCCTACTGGGCTACATAATCCCAATACTACCCTTACAATCTAATAAATTAAGGTACCGAACACGTGGCTAGTTTCGTAAGTTCGGTCGCTAGGTCTTAGGTGTTCCGTTTAGAAAATAATATAACGCCCAAATAATTTTGCATTCTTTGTCTGTGGCTGCAACGAAATCAGAGGTCAGTGCATAATCTTCTTATTGAAACTATTTTTTTTTTTTTTCCTTTTTTGAATGAATGGATTTTTTTTTGTCATAAAAATTGTAGTGTTGAAATTTTGGGAAATTGATGATTATGGTCAGGGTTTGTAATGAGTTTGTACCGGTGTCCGTGTCCGTGTCCGTGCAATATAGGATAGATGAAACCAGATTTATCGGAGGGATTTTAATGTATATGTACGTACATATATGGTTTGATTAATAATAGGAAAGAAGGGTTGAGGAACTGAGAGAGAATTCTGGAAGAGAGAGCGCAGAGTTCACTGGATGGATGTCTTTTGATCTAAGCACGGATACCCAAAAAAACTGGACCGTGTCGTGTCCGACGCATATTGGACACACCGCTAATCAAAGTTCTGAGATTGCGGAGACATATGGGCCGATATACCCCCCTATAAGTGAATTTCACCTACTCTTTGTGGGGCCTCACTTTATAAGTGAATTTGGTTCCAATATAATTACGTTCGTTTTTCGCACTTATAAGTGATTCTTACTTATAAGTGACTCCAAATTCATGAGTGATTTTTTTCTTTTTTTTAACTTATTGGATTGCTCAAGTACTTATTGCATCGGAAAAGTCTATTATGTACATGTACAAACTTAAAAATTCCTTCACTTATCCAAATTCTAATAGAAACTGTTTTTTTTTTTCTATATATAAACCTAATTACCCATTCCTCTCTCCTTTCCCTTCCTAACACCTAACAACCAAGAATCTTCTCTTTTTTCTGGTCCAAAACAGCCCAAAAATTCGTCCGAAAAACAGCCTTGTCTTTCAGTACCTATCGCGACTTCGCGGGACCATATCTCCTAGCTCCGACGTTCGAATCGCTTTCAGTATTTTTTTGTTGGAATCACGAACTTCGAATTATGGTACACATTATATGTGTATTTGTATTGAACTAAACATTTAGTACATTATTTTGGCATGCATATTTTTAGATTGTCATCTATTATTCGTGTTTTATATGAGAGGTCATAATGGTAAAATAACACTTGTACGTGCAAACAAAAAAGAACAACAAAATCACTTATAAGTGGAAAAAAAATCACTTACAAGTGAAAGAAAAGGAACATGTTTTATAAGTGCACGTTTAAGTGAAATGGAGTAAGTGGCACTTATAAGTGACCCTCACTTATAAGTGAAAAAGAACAGCCCTAAATATACAATATGTTATATATATATGAGATAGTAAATATATAAGCTTTGCGCCAATGACCCCCTAGCCTAGTGGTAGTGGTGAGGCATGCGGCCGAGTGGTCAGGAATTCGATTCCCGGTTGGAGCGTTCGCCATAATTACCTTCTTTCAAAAAAATAATATATATATAAGCTTTGCATATTGTAGAGTAGGCACTTGAGCTTTTATCAACTTTGTGGCAGCAATTGAAAAAAGCGGAAGAAAATAAGCAGAAGAAATCATAAGAAGTAAAAAGGTTTGAAGAAATCTAAAGAATAAAAAGCAGGAACTAAAAAAACAGCAACAAATTAAAAAGACAGCAGCTGGTGATGATGCAAGCTCTCTTCTCCTTCTTATTCTTCTTTAGGGGGCGTTTGGTTCAAGTTTTAGAAGCTTGGGAATGGGTTTTGAATTCTTTACCCATGTTTGGTATGTCTAGGATTGGGAATTAGGGAGGAATACAAGGGGCTTCATATTCCCATGGATGTGGGAAAGCTATTCCCAAGCCTCCCCTTGGGAATAGTTTTGCATTCCTAGGAATGTTGTTTGGGTATTTTGTTTGGACACTAATACCCTTATTTTACATTCAAAATTATAACTTATATCCCAAACATGTGAATGATAATAGTAGCATCATGAAATTATGAAGCGTATTTATGAAAATTTAAACAAATCATGATTCCTATCCATGTGTGAACCAAACATGTGAATGGAATAATTGAACTTTTTGGACTAAATATTCCCAACCTAACCAAACGTGGGTATGAGAATGTTGAATCCCTTTCCCATGGGAAAGGAATGGGAAATGGATTCCTAGGAATACAAAAACTCCATCCAAACGAGCCATAGTTCTTCCTCTAACAAAAGATCAATCAAAATAAAAGAATGAAACAAAGATAACAAAGGTTAGGGTTTTAAGTTGGGTATTGAGTTTTTACTGAAATGGATATCGAATCCAACCCGACCCGAACAGAAAACCCATCCAAAACTGCTGTATGCAAATATCGGTTTATACGAGCCGATAGTTAATTGTGTAAGATATGTCATTTTGGCTTCAAAATCATATATTGGCTGTTATCTCCGAAACCTCAAACACTGCCGTAAATGCTCCAAAAATACACTAGGACACACAAAAATGGGTGCCGTGTCAGTGTTGTGTTGTCCTTACTGTGTCAGTGTCGTATTCTTGTCCATGCAACATAGCTCTTCGATCGATTACTTTTGTAGTTGATTGTTCAATTTATTGTTGTATAATAATGCGTAGGCTACCCACATTTGTGATGGCATGTGCGTTATATGCAAACGAACATACTCTAGAGGAAGGGACTGAACTGAGATCTAATGACAAGAGGGCCAAAACATGTTATATTTATTACCGTCATACTTTTCCTCTATAAGATACAAAAAAATGTTATATACTTTTTAGTACTATTTTTTTTATCCAGTATTTAAATTCCTAGTATTACATAAGGTACTGTTACTTTTAGGGTGCTGCTATTAGCACTCCTAAAATGTCATTCAGCACTCATCTTTAATTTTTTTAACATTCAAATTACAAATCTATCCCTGCATTAAATATAGCATTAATTTGTGCATGTATGGAGGGAGGAGTGTGGTATGACATTTTAGGAGTGCCAATAATGTTAATGCAAGGGTAAATTTGGAATTTGAATATTAAAAAATTAAAGAGGAGTGCCGAATGACATTTTAGGAGTGCTAATAGCAGCACCCTACTTTTATTTATACTAATAATACTATTTAATTACTTTTCAGTTGAGCTAGAGAGCTCTCCAAGAGGGTATTATCCTAGGCTTTAGTTTGCAACTACGAGAAAGATTCACCGTTGTAGCCACCGTAATCATTTTACAACCGGGGAAGTTGGGAATGAAGGAGAAAGGTTAATGTGTTACGATAGTGGTGCTAACCCTATAGTACATACACCCAGAAGAAATCATTTCGAAAGAAGGCTTACTTCCCATTTCCCAGGCAAAGAGAAGAACTGAGTAAGAGGAAGAATAAAAAAAAATAACACCAGATTCCGTGTTGTTGACAAAAATGTTTCTATGCCCCTCAATTGGAGGAGGTAGGAGGTGCTTCACCAGTCCAGTAATCTAGAGAGACTGACAGATAGGAAATTATTACTCATGAGAGTCTGTACATTGGCTCACCATGCAGTCATTTTTCTGCCTCTGCCTCGGGATGGAGGTCTGTTGGAGCTGATGATATACATTTCGGTGTTTATGCTCGCTATTGGACGAGCCTCCTTTACGAGGTTTCTTTTTTCTTGTAGCATATAATCTCTACTTAAATGGCATGGAGTTTGTAAGTGTAGCTGCAAAATTGATTTGAAGTACGTGAAAGAGAACTGGTATGGCATACTGGTAGTTGGAGAAATCTTGTGGGGCTGAATTCTCCAATTATAAGTTATGAAAAAAGCAATACATCTGTTCCAATCAGTTGGGAAATGAGCAAAAGGATTATGGTTTCCTGGCGTTATTCTTCCTTGTGCTTCTAACTTTTAGTATGTCTCCTTCTGAAACTAGTGGCATGGATTTGCGTGAAGTTAATTTGTGCTAAGTGGGTAGAAAATGCAACACATTCATCATATGCACTCTTTTTTTGGTGTTGATTTGGTCTGCTGACCAATTCGTGCTTAATTAGAGTCATAACTACGAATTATGTTTTGAACGTGAAAAATACTTGTATAGTGAATATATGATTCTTGTA
This sequence comes from Iris pallida, assembly GCA_029216955.1. Lineage (NCBI taxonomy): Eukaryota > Viridiplantae > Streptophyta > Magnoliopsida > Asparagales > Iridaceae > Iris > Iris pallida. The sequence continues at coordinate 14,126,069 of JANAVB010005596.1, read as the reverse complement.
TTGAAGCACCAATATTACTGCTTTATACACTCATATCCTATATGTTTAATTAATATAATTAAATATTAAGATTTACACTCATATCCTATATATATTAAGTATAGTGCTATCATGTTGGAGTATGTGTTATGAGTTTGATGTCTTTCAAATAATAAATTATGTTAGTTCTTCTTCATCATAGTGGAGTCGAGCTGGAAATCTTTTGTTAAAAGTATGGATTTGAGTTAGGTAACAGGTTCCCATCCAAGGGGTGAGTTAGAGCTTATACATCATTAGTTCCTATCATAACTTCCGATCCAATATTTCCAATTCTATCAAAGGAAATAAATATGTATGGTAAATACATTGATAACTCTTGTATACAAGATCTTGTAACTTTTGTCATATGAGTAATGATGACCATTTAATTAGATGATACCTTCAGTTATCCAGAATGCATAAATCTATGATCAACTTAGTACATTTTGGAAAGCAGCGGCTAATTAAAAAAACTGAACTTTCAGAGCCTACTAATGACTAAATTCTTTGTGCTAGATATTGGTGCCACACATCCCCTAGACAAGTCATGTTTGTGTTACTTGTGGCAACTGCGCTATAGAATCACAGCCTTCACCCCCTCCTCCCCTGCTTTTTTCATTGTTTGTTGATAAAACTGGTCCCCGTTTGTTAATGAAATAACTTATATCCTGTTCTGAGAGGCTAGGTTCTGTTGTTTCCTAATACTTAACTTTTACATAAAAACTTCTGTAATCTTACATTTCATTCAAACATCCAGAGCTTCTGATATTTGGTATGTCGAATTAGATTGTTTATGAACTTGATATGGTTAAAAAATCATTAAGAAAATGAAAATTTGCAGTTTCTGTCTTGTTTTATCAAAAAATAAAAACCTTATTAGTTTCCCTCTCACTGTTTTCTTTTTCTCTTTTTTTTTTTCCATTAATCTAAAAATTTACGTGGTTACCAGAGCCATCTAGGTCTTCAGAACCTCTCTTCTTTATCTGTCTATTCACAACATGTTTTGTTTCTATTCACTCTTTTCTCCTATCTAATTAAAGTTTTGGGTCCTCGATGCCACATTCTTTCTTCGTGGATGTATTTCATGGTATGGTTCGTGATATATTTTTTTGGGTTATTTTGTATAAGGGTACCAGATTTATAACCTAATTAGACTTTGGGTACTCGAAAAATTTTAGTGACACATTTTATTGACAAAACTGGATTTTCAGTGACAAAATGAGACTTTTAATGATGAAAGTTTGTCACTAAAATGTGTCACTAATAATTTCGAGTACCCAAACTCTATAACGGACAAATCCAGTACCCAAAGTCTAATTACGTTCTAAACCTGGTACCCTATATTTTGTGTGTGTGTTAATGATCCTTATCACTAGTTTCTAAGGATTGGAGGAAAGTCAGCAATTGCAGCTATTGGTGTTCCTTTTGTTGGCGTATGTCCTTGTTATAATATTCAAACTCAGTCTCTGTCCAAGAATGATTGGAGTGTTGTTGCACTTGGAAGTTTGTCTTTGGCTGATTAATTTCTGAGTGTCTACCTAACTTAATGGCGAAAACTGGGCACAATGGACAGCTTCGTGGAGACTCTTGTCGGGAAAGACTAAATTTATTTCACTTTTTGCAAACTTAGATATTAACAGGCCACATTCAATTCATATTGTATGTGAACGCATGTGCAAACGAGAAGAATCTCACACATTTTGTCTCTGCAAGATCTGCATTTCTGACTAAAATCCAAGCAAGATATCATAGAATAGTAGATCTTGCAATCAAATAGTGCAATCAACTGTTGGGATTTTGAAGGCAAGATTCTTTATCGTTTCATTATGGGTTGGATTGTTGGAGATGTGGAATCCGTTTCTGTTTGTAGCATAAACACATCATGACATTTTCCTATGTTTCATTTCGGGTTAAAAACACTGTTACATCGGGTATTATTTTTTGTCAGTGTTTTAGCATGTTTTTCAAGGGATGGAAAGCTGATGCCACAACTATCTGCCATTTCAATGTCGGATTTGAACTTATTTCTTGTCGACATAGTAGTATTAGTGCCAAACTGTCTCTTTTTCTTCGGGAAAGCTAGAAATGAATGCCAATATCTAAAGTCATGTCATTGTTTTGTTGGGATCAAGTAATTGTGCTTTTTGATAATGTCATTCTTTTCTCCCTTGCAGTATCTGACCAATTATTTGTAGTTGCTAATTTGTTCAGTTTTTTTTTTTTTTTTTTTTTTTTAAAGCTTATGTTGACAATTATATTCTTTGCGAAATTTTCTGGGTGACAGGTGCCCAGAGTTGTCATCTGATTCTAGTCCGAGAAAGAGAATGGCTGGACATAAGATTGCACATGCTACCTTGAAGGGGCCGAGTGTGGTGAAGGAGATCTGCATTGGCCTCACGCTTGGCCTCTTTGCCGGTGGCCTGTGGAAGATGCATCACTGGAATGAGCAGAGGAAAACCCGGGCCTTCTACGACATGCTTGAGAAGGGCGAGATCAGTGTTGTTGTTGAAGAAGAGTAGCGCCCTCGCCCTTGTAGTGCCCACCAGGTGGTTTGATTCCCGGTCCGGTCTTTTTGGTACAGTTTAATACTCGATTGCGAGTTTGCTCATTCGCAAGGTCATGTAATAATTTTGCGGAGTTTGCAGAAGCTTTTGAACATTACGTTTTCTAAACCAATGGTTTGTAGATGGCATATGATAGTTTGAACCGGCTCTTTGGGAGGTTATGAAGTTTCCAGGTTTTTACTGAGGCAAAGGTGTAGTAATATTTGGTTGTGTTTCATGTTTGATAGCAAAGAGTTTCTGGATGGAGAATTATTGAAGTGATTACTTTTGCTGGATAGCTGTTTGAAATTAATCGTTTGACTGCTGAGATCTCGGGAAGATAACGAGAAATTATTCAGTGGAATGGACTTACCACGTGACAGTGGTGAGTTCTGAGTCTTCTTTAAATGATATTTTCTAATAGTATAATGATACATGGTAAATTTCATACTAAATTAGAGGAAGAAAATAGAGAGCATGTGTCATTTTGTTATTGGAGGTGACCGGCAGTGATGAGCCTGTCCTGCTGTGTAATTTTTGAAAAGATAAAAGATATTCTAGACGGTCAAGGAGTCCGAAAAGTTCAAAAGACCGATAAATTCGAACTTGAGGAAGTGTTATGAATGCTATGGCCATCACCTTATAAATTCATGGATTAATTATTTTGTACAAGACTACCAAGTTTAGGACCTAATTAGACTTCTTTGGGTACTGCATTTATCCGTTGATGGGTTTGGGTACTTTGACACATTTTAGTGATGCACATTCGTCATTAAAAAAACTCGGTCCGTCAGTGAAAGTCTAATTTCGTCAGTTAAAGTCTAATTAAAAAATTCAGGACTTTAGGAAAGAAATGTTACTCAGTCGTTAGCGTTCTTAAAATAACTTCAAGTCCGCTAAAATCCATTCTAAACTCCAAGAGACTGATTAAAACAAAGAAAATAAAAATAAAAATGTGTAATATAAAATAAACCACGAACAACATTCTAAAAAATATAATATAAATGTATGATCGGTTCGGTTCGGTATGGTATTACACTCAAACCGTTACCACTACCATAATACCATATTTTAGTCGATTCCGCAATTCGGTATTGGTACATAATTTTGATTTGGCTTTTAGGAATATTTTTAATCGGTTGGTTTTTCGTAGTGGAGTGGAATAGGCTTATGAATTCCCTTGGAACCATAAATAAAATGTTGGAAGAATTCTTGTGATTACTTTGTAAGTAATTACATCCTTATTATATATTACTTGTAAAAAGTTAAAAACAAGTAGTCGTTGTAGTATAGTGGTGAGTATTCCCGCCTGTCACGCGGGTGACCCGGGTTCGATCCCCGGCAACGGCGTTTTTTTTTTTTAAATAAAAAAAATAATGTTTTTAGAAAAAAATTAATTAGCACACCCGGTGGGACTCGAACCCACAATCGCCTGATTAGAAGTCAGACGCCTTATCCATTAGGCCACGGGTGCTCTCTTATACTCGGATTTATTTGTTTGGTTAATTATTTGGTGTAAACGTTTTTTTTAACAAACTACTTCAGAAATAAAGAAATTTGTTTTCCTTCTCCACCATGCTGACCTAATAGCCCAGACTCCCAGCTCTGTAGAGCATTTGTTTTCCTTCAAAAATAATTCAAAAATGTAGGGATAAAATTGTATGAATTAGTCAGAAATCCTATTTTCTATACCTAACATTGGTCGTCTATTCTATTCTTCCTATTGTAGCTGCCCATTTCTTCTATTCATTTCAAAATACGATTGGTATTAAAGTGGACATTAATTTTAATCCAATATAATCTGAACGTAAACTAATTCAGTGTCATTTCAGTCAGGTCATACAAGACAATTTTGATTATTTTTGACCATTTGATCGAGGAAATTCAGTGTATCTTAAAATTCATACTTTGATTTTACCATTTTAGTCATGAGCCTTGCCATCCTAGGGTCTTATGAAAATTAAATATTGTTTTTTTCCTCAAGGACAGCAAAATTAAAATATTTTATTTCCAACCACTAACTTATTTTGACTTCAAATTTTTCTATTTTTTTTTAATCGAAAAATGTTATACTAGAGAACAATTGTATTCCATCTAAGAGCAAATTAAATCTTGCCATCTAGAAACAATTAAGGACAAAATTTATGGTATGATTCAGCTACTTGTAGCTACAAGTAAAACGAGTAAAATATCAAATTCTTCTGGTTCATAATATAACTAGCTGGAAGTAAAAACATTAATAAAGAAAATTAAATTAAATTATAATCTGAGGAAGGAGATGTGGCAGCACTTGGAAGGATCAGGGGTCAGGGGTTTGTTTGCATGAATGTGTTTGATTGCGCGCGGGGGCGCTCTATTCTTGCTTAACTGACACGGTATACTGTACAGTTGGGGGTGCTTCTGGTTTTTGGTGTGAAATTTTCTTGCCTTTTTATTAGTCTTCTAGGTGCTTTTTTGGACTAGTAAAAGTTAGAATTGTTGAGTGAGAGAGTTAGATTGCAGTCTGAGAGTGGATCATAGTCTTTGTAGGCGTGTGTGAAAGTTTTTTTTTTGGTAGATTTTATAGTTGAAACAAGTAATAAATAAACATGAATTTTGTTTCAACAATATATATATATATATATATATATATATATATATATATATATATATATATATATATATGAATGTTTTCTTTATATTCGCATTATCGGTGCATAAGAGCATCTATTTTTAGTACCGATTTTCGACACCAATAACCATGTCGGCACCGAACAAAAAAAAAAAGGAAAAATTTGAGTGGCACCCCACTTTTTTTACGCTTATTTAAGGTGCACCCCACAACATTACAATATTGTATAACACCCCCCACTTTTAACGAAAAACGTCTATTACTAACGGTCAACTCCTTTGACCCTTTATTTTGGACGAAAATATCCTCTCGTTATGTCCCTACCCAATCCTTGCGACCCCCCTCTCCCATTGCTACCGCCGGCAGCCCTCCTCCCCGCCGGCGACTTTCTTCTTCCCATCACATGCACTTATTACAGGTGAAGATTTTCCATCTTTACTCCCATAAATTAATTGTTGGAGATTTTTTTTTTTTGGGTCTTTGAAATGGTTTCTATCTACGAAATTTGGGGAATTTGGGAGAAAGATCCAATCTTTCTTTCTTTTAATGGCCATTTTTGAATTGAGGCCTTCGGTAGGTCATCTCAAGATGAGATTTTGAGATGGTGGGCACCTCTATTTTGGGGTCTCAAGTGATGGGCATCTCTTTATTTTGGAGTTTTCAGTGGTGGGTCATCTCCATTTTGGGTTTTCTTGTAATGGGCTGTGCTTGATTTTGAGTTTATAATGTTGTTTTTTGATCGATGAGAAGTCAGGATCTTTGGGTGGTTCTGATAGTCTTCCGACTCCTTTTGTTAGATTTTCTTGTGAAGAGATTTGGTGGATTGGGGATTGGCTGGTTGATGGTGGTGGTGATGATGATGGTGGTGATGATGTTGGTGATGGTGGTGGTGGTGATGGCCGGAGGGGTCCGGCGGGGGGGGGGGGGGGGGGGGGGGGGGGGGGGGGAGCGGGAGGGAGGGGGGGGGGGTGATGATGGTTGATGGTGGTGGTGATGATGATGATGGTGATGATGTTGGTGATGGTGGTGGTGGTGATGGCCGGAGGGGTCCGGCGAGGTCGGGGAGGGGGGCCGAGCACGGCGGGGGGCGGGGGACGGGCGGCGGGGGGCGGGGGACGGGCAGCCACGTGTGACGGAAATGGAGGACACACAAAAGTAGACAAGGGTATTTTCGTCCAAAAAAAATTTGACCGTTCGTTTTAGACAGAATTCGTTAAAAGTGGGGGGTGTTATACAATATTGTAATGTTGTGGGGTGCACCTTAAATAAGCGTAAAAAAAGTGGGGTGCCACTCAAATTTTTCCAAAAAAAAATCAGTTATTGAACGTATAAACTAACCTTCACTAAACATGGAAATACAAAAATACTATTTGGCTCCTAAAATATTTGGGTGAAGTCATCTTCCATTATGTGACATATGACATAGTTGTTGACATGGCAGCTGACATAAAAAATTTAATATTAAAATTAAAATTAATATTAAATTAACATTAATAACATGATAATTAACATTAAAATTGACCTTAACATTAAAATTAACATTAATATTAAAATTAATATTAATATTAATATTAATATTAAGATTAACATTAGCATAAAAATAAATTGGATAATTAATTTTTTTAGTTAAACTTCCACAACCCCCCCCCCCCCAAATTGGGGGGCCGACATATGGATGCGGGCCAAAAGTGAGGCCCAATTCCAAGAAAAAACGTAGCAGTACTCTAAAATTTAATATCATATCTTTTAGTTGAGAGAGAGAGAAAAAAAAGGAAAGAATAGAAATACTTAATAGTTAAAAATATTCTTCCTCATTTGAAACACAACCATTAAATAACCATATCACCAACAAATAATAAAGAGAAATTTTGAGTTGTCCCCTACTTATTTTACCATATTTCAAGGTGCACCCCACCGAATTACCAAAATGTATGAAAGCTCCCACTTTTAACAAAAACCGTCAATGACTAACAGTCAACTCCTTTGACCTACATAAATAAGAAGAAAATTTTTGAGTTGCACCCCACTTATTTTACCATAATTCAAGATGCACCCCACTTAAATAGGTGGTAAAAGGAGTTGACTGTTAGTCATTGACGGTTTCCGTTTAAAGTGGTGTGTTTCATGCATTACGGTAATTCGGTGGGGTGCACCTTGAATTATGGTAAAACAAGTGGGGTGCAACTCAAAAAATAATTTCATACAACATAGCACAAGATCAACACAAGATTAAGTAAGTAAAGCAGCACATCACACCGTTGAAATGGATAAATTATTAGAAAAATTTGAGTGGCACCCCACATTTGTTACGCTTATTTAAGGTGCACCCCACATGATTACATTAATGCATAACACCCCCCACTTTGGACGGTTTCTGTCTAAAACTAACGATCAAATTTTTTTTTGACGAAAATGCCCTTGTCTCCTTTTGTGTCCCCCCTTCCCGTCACACGTGGCTGCCCGTCCTCCGCCCCCCGCCGTGCTCGGCCCCCTCCACGGCGTCGCCGCTCTCCCCCCTCCCTCCCCGACCTCGCCGCTCTCCCCCCACCCCCTCCCCGACCTCGCCGCACCGCCCCCCTCCACCCCCCCGGCCATCACCACCACCACCATCACCAACATCATCATCATCACCACCACCACCATCAACCATCATCACCGCCCCCCTCCCGCTCCGCCCCCTAGCAGCAGCGTGCGGCGGCGGCGACGGCGGCAGCAGCAGCAGCGCACGGCGGCGGCGACAGCAGTAGCAGCGCGCGGCGGCAGCAGCAGCGCGCGGCGGTGGGGGCTAGGGGGCGGAGCGGGAGGGGGGCGGTAATGATGGTGGATGGTGATGATGATGATGATGGTGATGGGGGGTATTTTCGTCAAAAAAAATGGGTCAACGGGGTTGACCGTTAGTTTTAGACAGAAACCGTCCAAAGTGGGGGGTGTTATGCATTAATGTAATCATGTGGGGTGCACCTTAAATAAGCGTAACAAATGTGGGGTGCCACTCAAATTTTTTCTAAATTATTCAGTGAGTCGGGTTCATCTACAATTTTTTTTGAGAAATTTTGAGTTACCCCCCACTTTTATTACCCAAATTAAGGGTGCACCCCACAGTTTTGCATAAATTAAGAACGACCCCCACTTCTAACAGTTTCCGTTCCTCACTAACAGAAACACGAGAAAGTGGTAATTTTTTGACGTAAATGCCCCTGCTTGGAACTGTTGACCTACAGCCCTTAGGAACTTTTTAAGGAATTCCTAAACTACTCCCTTAATAATCCCCTAACCGCCGCTCTCTCTCCCAAACTCTCTTTTCACTCGAAAACCTAATCCCCAAATAATCCCCAATTTCCTTCCCTAACCTAATCCCCAATTTCCATTCCGTAATCGACTCTTACCTAACCCCCTTCGATTCGATCACGTCCCTTCCAGTCGATCTCGTCGTGTGTTACAGGAAGATCGTCCTACTCCCATGTCGAAGTCTGCAAGTTAGGTAATATTCCGTTTTTTTGCAATTTTTTCTTTAATATATGAAAGATTGATTATGTATTTCTTTCTTCTGAGCATCTTCGACATGTGTCTCTCCTTTTTCAGATCGTAGCTAAGTCCTAAATTTTTCAATCCCAAAAATAACCCCTTTCTCGTACAGAGCTTCCTCTGGACCACTGATATGATGAAAGCCAGTCTCCCACTGTAAGTTATACTTTCATAACTTTTACTTTCCTCTCTATTCATTGTTTACTCTATTCAATGTTTAGCTTTCTGAATGGGTCCACTCTAGTATGTTGTTTGTAAGCATGTTATTATATGTGTGCATGGTAGTTCGCTATACTTGTATAATTATGTAGGAAAGTCATGCTTAGGGTCCACCATGTGTGCATGGTAGTTCACAAAGAGGGAAACTTCCACTCAACTACATAATTTCAACTTTACATTCCCAATTCTTTTCCAAATTTATGGCACAACTGGTCTAAGGTTGTGTTCACTACAATTTGAACTGGAATTTCACTTTTTTTCTGGTCTATAGCAACTGCCTCATTCAACCATTGGAATGCATTGTTGCATCTCATGCATTGCAAGAATCTCCTTCCCTTGCTGTGACTCCTTTTTGAAATGAAGACAGCTCTCTTCCCTCCACAGTGTCGATTTGGGCAAGTATTTTATTCCCAAGGGCATTGTTTCTTCCAATGTCCTGAGTCACCACAAGTGAAACATCCCTCCATTTGAATTGTCGAAGAAGAACTTCCAGAGCTTGAATCCAAAATAGCAGCATCCAACCATTGAAAATCCGAGCAGACAGGGCACTTCAAAAATTTTCTCCCAGGATTTAACTTAGTATTTGACTTCAACAAGTGCCTAATCCCCTTGCAGTTCTTCGTCTTGCAAGGCGAGCTCAAGAACGTACATTCATCAGCAAGGTGGTTATTCTTGGAGCAAATTTGACATTTCTCCTACAAAAAACACCAAAATGACTGAGAATAGAGAGGAGCAAACGACAAACCAGAAAACAAAATGTTCACGGAAAATATTTCGAAAGCAATTTCATTGTACCCGACATGCGGAGGTCGCCATTTCTCGTGAACCCTAATATCACCACGAGAAGAAATGGAGGAGAGATTTTGGGGGTTAGGTTACAGCCTCCGAACGAGCGGTAGGGATTTATAAAAGAGGGGTACTTTAGGAATTAGGAAAGGAATTAGACTTCAAAATAGAGCCAGGGGGCATTTACGTCCAAAAATTACCACTTTCTCGTGTTTCTGTTAGTGAGGAACGGAAACTGTTAGAAGTGGGGGTCGTTCTTAATTTATGCAAAACTGTGGGGTGCACCCTTAATTTGGATAATAAAAGTGGGGGGTAACTCAAAATTTCTCATTTTTTTTTAATTTTCTGCCACTTAGATGGCATGAAAATGAGAAGAAGTATCGTTACACGCTGCCAAGGCATGCATTCGTTTCTGTATCATCAAATAGTTTCAAATAGTGGAGAATCAAGGGCACGATGAGTCCGGCTCGTTAAATAATTTCGTTAAAATGTTACATTGGTCGCGGCCAATCCTCCGGCTCGATATTGCGGTTTTCAAGCCGACACGAAGTGCAGCGGCGTCCCCTTCCCATCCGGACACGAGGGGGTAGCCGTTCCTCTGCAGAGTGCACGAGCAATCCTTCACATACCGCTTGGCCGGAAGCCTAGCTTGGTAGATGGACCACTCGCTCAGCTGCAGCAACAGGAACCCCCAGCCTCGAGAAGAAGGACCTCCAAACCTTTATCCCCACGTGTCGGACCACCCTCTCGCTCCCCTCCGTCGTCGTGAGGACGCACTTTGTCCCCTCCGAGAAGAAGCCCCCCTCGATGGGGAACCCGTCCCCTTCGTCCTTCTCCATCAGCGCGTCCAAGTACCTGCAGTCAGGGAGCGGATCCAGAAACTATAACTAGGATGGGATACCATATATTTGGGTGGGCTAAAACTAGACTAACGCACATAAAAATATATATAAAAAAAAAAATTATATAGAAAAAAAATGTAAAATATTTTATTTGGGGTAGGGTAAAAAAAAATTAAAATATTTTATTTGGGGTACCCCAACTGATACTTGCATCCGCCTCTGCCTGCAGTAGTAGAACAGGGCCTCCGTGAAGCATTCAACGAACGAGCGCGAGTTGAGCCTGGCCTCCATTTCCTGGACCGTCATCACACGCAGCCTCAACCGCGCACCACCTAGGGCCAGCACTGGCCCGGGACGGCCGTCAAGGGCCCACAAAGTAGGAGGAACTCAAAAATATTTGTTTATATATATATAATCTTTGTAGTTTGTAATATGTTAAATATTATTATGAATACAATCTAATATGGTAATATAGTGTTGTTGGTTTCTATTATGTAAAAGTTCATAGCTTCAAAGCCTAGTGAAAGTATTTTATTTCTTTTTTTAGGGCACAATTTTAAATTGATAAATTCTAAAGGCACTCCACATCTTACTTGAGGGCAGTCCATTAGAATTGTCAACAAAATTGACAGTCCTAACATTAAGGAGGACTGCCAACAAGTTGGCAGTGCTAGGACTGGGTTGCACTGAAATAAAATGTGGAGTGCCTTCAGAACGGAGTTGGCAGTGCTAGTTTATGTTAGGATTGCCAAAAAGTTGGTAGTGCTAGAACTGGACTGCACTGAAATAACAAATATGTTATTTGGCACCTGCGGGTGCATAGCCGGTGTAACCGTGGGACCGAGAATGCCTCCGCCGCTGCGACAAGGGAAGGGGGGCAGAACAGCGGGGGGGGGGGGGGGGGGACGACGGCGACGTCACCGACGGCGGAGGATGGCGGAACAGCAGAAAAGGGAGGGGGGAGGGGTGGAGGGAGAGGTCGTCGTCGTTGTAGCCGGAGGAGGAGGAGACTGCACTGGAGCAGAGAGGTGGGGAAGGCAGCAGCGGAGCGGTAGGGACGGTGATTGCGGCGGCAGAGGCATTTTCGATCCCGCGACTGCACCGGCCTGGGGTCCGCCACGACCACCGTCCTGAACTTGACCGCCAGGCCCACGCCTTCCGCGAAGCCCAAGAGCGGCCTGCCGATCGCCTCTCGCCGCTCTCCCCCGCCGCGCTGATCCTCCGGCGGTCCACCGGGCACGCCCGCCTCGTCGCGAGGGACCGCGTCAGGACCGTCCACTGCACGTCGTGCTTTATCGAGAGGTCGACTGTGTGGATCCTCTTCGCCGAGGCCACGTTGTCGAAGAATCTCCCGAAACGAGTGGGGACAGCTGGATGAGGTGGGCTGCGGAGACTCTCACGACTTCCTCGGTGGACAGCAGCCTTCCTCGTCCGCTAACATGTCATTGCTGCACTCAGTCTTCGAAGGATCACAAATAGGTGTCGTCATCGTCGCAGAAGAACATTGATTCTGGCATGAGTCCGGAGAGATGATCAGAATCTTCTTCGTTTGCAGCAGTTGCAGATGTTATGGTCGTGGGGTCTGCATCGAAGTGGTGGGTGTTCTGTAGGTTGGCTAGGCTCTCCTGGTAGAAGAAACTCAACTAGGAGACCAGAGACTCTCATTAGCAACTCCAAAAGGAAAATTGAGTCTACTATCACGATCATCACAAGCGTAAGAGAAGAAAGAATCCATGGAGAACTAAGGCCATGTTTGGTTCATGAAATCATGACATTAGGAGAAGGAAGTAAAAAAAATTCTATGTTTGGATGCCAAAAAAAATATTTTAAAAATTAATTCTTTGACATTTTCTTTCTTTTGAAAAATTATAATTTCATTGATTTTCTTTTCCGATGTTTGGAAATACCAAGAAATTTGAAAATGAAAGTCAATATGAGAAAGTGAACCCTTGTTTGGATTGATGGAATCATTTTTTCTCCTAATTTTTCTTTCATTGGAAATTCCTTTCATTTCCTGCTCAATTCCTTTGACACCCAAACATAGGAAAATAATCACTTTCCTTTTTCAACCCCATGATTCCGCGAACCAAACGATAAATCTTATAATAAAAAATAAAAAATTAAAACTTTTTGCCCTTTATAATAGTCAAATAAGACATAAAAACAAGATCATTTGGAGATGGAAAATGTTTGGTTTACAACCAAACTTTTACAACCTTCTTACAACTTACACCCATTTACTGACATGTGGGCCAGGCCACCCCCTGGCCCACATGTCAGAAAATGGGTAAGTGGTTGTAAGAAGGTTGTAAATGTTTGGTTGTAACTGTAGCATTGCTCTTTGGAGATAAAAGTACAAAGTAATTGTTAGAATAATAAAAGATATTTATATATTAGTTTGTCTAATGATTGTATTAATACATTTGTTTGAATATATGATTCGAATCATGTTATTGTCACTTTGGTTATTAAAGCTTACTATGTATAAATGTAGGCTAGCTCTCTTTTAGACTGTCTTTCTACTAAAGTTATTGCAACGAAGTACTACTTAAGTGGATCTAGAGCCTATTTGGACCTTTCCATTGCGAGAACTGGCTGGACAAGCTAGTAGTGGACTGTTTGGAGAGCTTGCCTATTGAGAGGTCTGGGACGATCGTTCAACTCATCCCGATCCTGAGTTACATAATAGTCATCGCAACAATCAACACAGGAATCCACTACAACCAGAACTGCTGCCAATTTTACATATTAAGTTAGAATATATTTTTTTCAATAATAGACATAAAATTTATTCCCACCATAAAATTATTATAGTCGTCGCAACAATCAACACAAGAATCCACTACAACCAGAACTGCTGCCAATTTTACATATTAAGAAATGTTTATTATGGAGACCCAAACACAAATATTCTAACGTATTCGACAACCATACACTAAAAGAATGAAGAAAAAAATTTCTAACTTATTGTGGGATATTCTAACTTTTGTTTCCATAATAGACATAATTAGTGTACGGTTGTCCAATAATGTTTGACGGTCAAAATCCAACTAAAAAATAAAAAATAAAAAATAAAAAATAAAAAATAAAAAATAAAAAAATAAAAGAAATGATAAAAGAAGAAAGAAAAATAATAAAAGAAAAAATAAAAATAATAAAAGAAAAAGCAATAAAATAAAATAAAATAAAATAAAATAAAATAAATGACATGAATAAATTTATTGTGGGAATAAATTTGTTCGGGTATTCGTAATTTTCAGAAATAAATTTGTCACGACCCGATCCCAAATTATTGGGTCGAATCGGATCATGCCCAGCCTGCACCGTTGTGAGACGGCGGCAATAAGCTGTTCTATATGCAGGTATTCACAACAACATCTATACATTTGTCACAACTTGAATATACAGAATTTTAAAAACTTTTTATTCAACAATTGGAAAGTACAACTGGAAATGAAAGAACTGAATTCAAATTAACAAACTCCAAAACAATAAAACTAGAAAAACTGAAAACAACTAGCTAGGCGGTCGGCTCGTCGGCCTCAGGTCCTGCGTCCTCCAAGGGGGACTCTGGCAATACCACAGGATACAATACCGGATCATAGTAGCTATTGTACAATAGCTCAGCATCCTCAATGTCACCTAAAAATGTGGCTCTCCAGTCAGGAGAGAGCAAGTACGAATATGTATCTCACATTTCAAATAATAATGAAAAAGTGCAGGCTAAACAGTTGAAACAATATTTTCCAACAATTTAACAATTAAAAACAATGTGATTTGAATGTGTAATCGTCTATGACCGGCTTGGGTTGTACAATAGCGTCCTAGCGACGCGATACGGCTTATTCCCGTGTGTAAGAGGGGTAAGCTCGCACAATAAAGCAATACGGGGGGTATTGGTCATAAACGTTACACTATTTCCCCAATCCCCACAATCAATATCAATCAATATTTGAACCCTAGGAGAGGGTTCCGTGTAGCAATGTGGTTTAAACATGCAACTTGACAATTACTAAATAAAATGCAAGAAAACATAACCATAACTTGCCTCTGTTAATTGACTGGATCGGGAATGTCGGTACCGAGGAGGAAAGTTAAGTACGTCTCCGAGATCCTACAGTTGAGAACCTTGACTTATAACCATAATGAAACCATTCTAGGTGTGCTAGTTACAATCTCTAGAAGCAGTCCCTAGTCAGATTTTAAGTTATTAATTAATCTATCGGAAAATGTCTAGCGTCGCAATCTATGTTCGTTTATCATTTTAATTAAATAAGTCGGTTACTGATTAATTGGGAAAAATAGCAATTACCGGTTAATTTGGCAAAACTTTGTATTATATATATATATATATATATATATATATATATATATATATATATATATATATATATATATAACTAGGCTTTTTCTTTTAAATGAGAAAACAAGTGAATTGCTAAATTACTAGATTATTTATTATGACAAAACTTTATTAATTTTCTCTATAAAATATATATATATCCATTTTATATTCTACGCGTTTAACAACAAAAACAATATTCCAGAAAAAAATAAGAAAAAGCTATGCTACACAATACAGGGTCACAGAGAAATAAAGAAAAAACTGGGCTTATGCCCTTTACAAAATTATTTACATAAATTAAATAATCCTAAGGCGAGCTCTGAGTGCCGCGAACGGTCCAAACAGTAGGCCGAGACCCTGCACTATAAATACTAAAAGCAGTACCAGTTCTAAAATAAATTATAATTAAAATAAAAACTAAAGAGTCTCAGACTTGGCCGTGCAATCTCAGGTTGCTAGCTAACGCCTCAACGTACAGGTGACCCTGTATCGTTTGCGTTTCGCCGAGGCTCATTCGACCGATACGGTCGTCGCCTAACGGGGATACGAAACTCACAAAATCCGCATTTAAAGCCGAAAAAACTAATTTTGTAAATCGTTTGCAAAGACCGGATTTGAAAATAGATTTTTATTTACCAATTTACTAAATTTAATTAAATACTTTTATTTTGAAAACCTTTTCGAAAATTTCGGCAGCACCTCCTCTGTAACTGGGACAACCCAATCCTGGGATGATGCCAACCCACAACACAAATAAATATCCCAAACCAGGGATCACTAATTACCAGCCCAAAAATGAATATCCAACCCAAAATAATAATCCACGGCCAAAAATAGAGCATATTAATTAAGTTAGAAAACAACCACAGAACCAATCCGAAAATAATCACTAACCCACAGGGTATAAACATTAGCCAAGCAAGCTAATGAGAACTAAACCACAGAACCAATTCCGAGCCGAACTCGGAAGAAGTATCCCCTAGCGCAACTAGTGAAACCGATCCCCGCGTCGAGGTCGGGACCGCGTCATCACAGACTATCTACGGGAGGGACACGGGAACACGAAGTTATACCTCAATTGCTTGGCTAGAGCTCTGAGATGAAAATTAGGAGAAAAATGAATAATCCACGCGGCAGCGACACGGGAACAGAAACGCCAGAGGGCACCGCGGGACCGCGGGTCGGGAAACCCGCTGGTCAAGGATCGACTCTGGACAGCTCGACCACAGGGGGTTGTTAGGAGACGAAGCCGAGGCAGATCGGACGGCCGGAGCTAGGGCTCGGCTTCGGACAGGAGGAAGCGGGTGTCACGCCCCAGAACCAGAATACTGGAGAGCGGGGGCAGACATAGCCAGCTACGTATATTGAAGTACAACCCACCTCGCTATACGGTCACGGCTGTCTAGATACATGAGGGTTTAACTACAAGCCAACAGTCTCTTAAGGTCATGAACAAGCCTAGTGTCTCAATCACAAGCAAGTAAGTAAATGTTACAAGATATAAGATCACCAAATATACAATAGTAAGGCGTCCCAAATATTACATATTCAGCTGATCATGAAGCTAGTCGTTACAAAACGTGAGGACTAGCAAGAGTTTAGTCATACATGATCAACCCTAGGATCTGTCAATCATGTTACAGCCCGTAGGCAGGCAATAAGAGAAGGTGCAATCGAGCTAAACAGGGGCTCGTAGGCTAAACGCCTTAAAAGAATATTTTTACAATAAAGTGGGAGAGCCAAAAATAACCCACTCGTTGCCATAGTTACGCCTGGTGTTCACCATCGGGCTGGAAGGTCGGTAGATCCTCTGGAGCTGCTCCGAAATCTGGCCATACAAAACCAGCTGGGTCAGATCCCAGAAAGAGCAAGTGCCACAAAGGAAGCTTCACTTAGGTACTAAAACCAGCAATAGCACAGAAGATAAAATATAGTAAAACTGGAAAGATATAGCATCCCGATGATATACGCTAAGATAACCATGGAACTATTCAGATAGCCAGGTTACAACCTTTAAACCAAACAAGGACCGGGATTGTAACCCTTCATCTGAACCGAACTTGGTTTCTCCCATTTATCAGCAAAATAATATAAGAAAAGCAGGACATGTAATAATCTTATACAGGATCAAGACAAGACTAGACTGATTATTCCCCATTCAACAATCACGACCAAGCAATAAGTACGGCTTGATACTTAACTAACTAGAGTTATCACAGGCCTAGTTACTAGCAAGATGCAATGAGATTATTCCACAGCCACAAGCCCTGCAGACCATCCAGGTTACCCAGGTCGAATATTAGGGGTTGAATTCAAGTGGGTACATCGTCCAGGAAATGCATGTACCCTTAGGTGACTTAGAGGGTGCAACACATGACAGTGTGCTGGAAATGTGCCCTACTCGACGGCAGGCTACAGATCCCAAGAGCGCCCAGGTAACGGGATTGCCTGTAGCTGGGAAATCTCTTCATGACTACTGTGTTATTCTAGTTATTAGCCTTAGTCCATTTCAGTAGGTACCCCTGACCGTGGTACTCAGGAGACCCATCCTAAACATGATGCAAGACCAGACTGGTTTAATTGTACAAGCACAATCGCCCACGGTGTCCAAATTATTCATACTTATCATGTCATGTCAGGTTAGCCGTCGCAACAGCATATCAGGGTATATCATGTCAGGTTTTTCTTGTCAGGAGTGCGCCACGGCGGGCCACTATCATGCATTATCATGTCGTGCCCATGTATCGTGTCAGGTTCATGTATCATGTCGTGTTCATGTCACAATTATCCCACATTACACTAAGGATCAAGAGAAACAACATGGATAATGTATAAAAGATTTGTCATGGCAAAATAAGTGGTACAAGAGATAAAAGGGGTGCCAGGGACAACATGCACCAGCAAACAGCATGCGCCAGTAAAACAACATGCGTCAGGAAAATAGCATGCGCCAGCAAAACAGCATGCGCCAGGGAACAGCATGCGACAGGAAAATAGCATGCGCCAGGAAACAGCATGCGCCAAGAAAACAGCATGCGCCAGCAAAACAGCATGCGCCAGGAAACAGCATGCGCCAGGAAACAGCATGCGCCAGCAAAACAGCAGTCGCCAGGAAACAGCATACGCCAGGAAACAGTATGCGTCAGGAAAACAGCATGCGCCAGCAAAACTGCATGCGCCAGGAAATAACTTGCGCCAGGAAACAGCATGCGCCAGGACAGCATACGCTAGCAAACAGTATGGCAACAGCTTTCTGCCAGCATGCGCCAGGAAACAACACTGCTCATCTTCTCCAATCAGCCTCTAATGGCCATGAAAACCCATGAACCAAAAAGACCATAAATTACTCAAAGTAAGTCGAAATCAGGACTTCTAATAGTCTAAATTGGGTAGAATCAAATTTCCTACAACATGGAACCATCAAAACTTAAAAACAAGAAGGTTTGATAGATCAAAACTATAAAAATCCAAAAATGGCTAAAACCTTAGATCTACAAGAAAATATACAAGAAAATATAAAATGACAAGAACTAAGGTGGATTAGAAAGTTGCATAGAAGAGTTTAGAACAATAAAAATGGTGGGTTCCTTCATGAAGCAAGTTGCACTTGCCTAGGCTAGGGTTCTCTTGGTTGGTGGTGGATAGTAAATGAAGAAGGAAGGAAGTAAAGAGGAGAGAGAAAGGGAAGGGGTTATAAATAAGGAGGGTGGTGGTAGGTAGGAGTGTTTACCTTTGGTTCATGATGAACCAAAGCAAACCAAGCCAAGCCGAACCAACCCAAGAATAAACCAATCAATGAAATGCTAGAATAAATCAAGCAGAAAGACATGCAATACGAGTTAAAATACGTATACGTATACCATGATACGTAATACGAACCACAGACATTACAACTCTACCCACCTTAAAAGAATTCTGTACTCGAAATTTAATTAAGAGGCCAGAGGGGCAAGGAAGCCCCCGTGATTCCCCCGTGCTGTCGCTCCTAAGGTCGCTCCTGTTGCTAGCTGACCAGGAGGGGAAGGTTTTCCCCCTGGACAAGCTATACTAATAACAAGCAAGCTATACTAGGCAATCAATCAAGCAATCAATCATGCAAGTAAGGAATCGAAGCCACGAGGCATAAGGAGGACATTATACCTCACGAGTCAAATAAGTCGGGATATCGCGATCGGATATCATCCTCACGCTCCCACGTTGACTCACCCAAAGAGTGATGACCCCAAGCGACTCGGACTAACTTGATAGTCTTGTTCTTGAGTGTCTTCTCTCTTCGATCCAATATAGACACGGGCCTCTCCTCATACGAAAGGTTGGTACTAACAACCAATTTCGAATGATCTAGGATATGGCTCGGGTCCGGGATATACCGTCGTAATTGGGATACATGGAATACGTCATGCACCTCGCTTAGCGACGGCAGAAGAGCGAGACGATAGGACACATCTCCTACTCGCTCCAAAATGTTAAATGGCCCTATATACCTAGGACTAAGCTTTCCCCGCACGTCGAAACGAATGACGCCACGGTTAGGCGAAATCCTCAGAAATACATGGTCACCGACAGAAAACTCGAGAGGGCGCCGATAAGAATCGGCCCAATGGCGCTGGCGATCTTGGGCAACTCGAAGGTGATCTCTGACTCTTCTGAACACTTCAACTGTCTGGACAATCATTTTTCGGGCCGAGCATCTGTCTTTCTCCAACATCATTCTAGGCTAGCGGGGATTTGGACTTCCTACCGTATAGTGCCT
Organism: Iris pallida; assembly: GCA_029216955.1. NCBI lineage: Eukaryota > Viridiplantae > Streptophyta > Magnoliopsida > Asparagales > Iridaceae > Iris > Iris pallida. The sequence continues at coordinate 14,106,427 of JANAVB010005596.1, read as the reverse complement.
CAAACGGTGCCATCTGGATACTGGCCTGGAAACAGTTATTGTACGAGAATTCCACCAGGTGCAGGTGATCTTCCCACGAACCACCGAAGTCAAGTGTGCAAGATCTCAACATATCTTCAAGAGTCTGGATCGTGCGTTCTGACTGACCATCTGTCTGCGGATGATATACGGAGCTGAACTGGAGATGAGTTCCCAAACTCTCTTGTAAGCTACGCCAAAAGTGCGACGTGAATCTTGAATCTCAGTCCGAAGTGATACTGACTTGCACTCCGTACAACCTGACAATCTGCCTGAGGTACATCTCTGCTAACTGAGCTGTCGACTGACCAACTCTGAACGGGAGGAAGTGAGCTACCTTCGTGAGCCGGTCAACTATAACCCAAATAGCATCTCGACCAGCTGGGGATGTAGGCAATCCGGTCACAAAATCCATGGTCACATGTTCCCACTTCCATTCTGGAATCGGCAAGGGCTGAAGAAGTCCAGCTGGCCTCTGATGTTCAGCCTTAACCTGTTGGCAGACCAAACACCGAAAGACAAACCGGGCTATCTTCCTCTTCATGCCGTTCCACTAAATGTGCTGACGAATGTCACGGTACATCTTCGTACTGCCGGGATGAATGGAATACTGAGAACTGTGAGCTTCTACCATGATCTCCTGCCTGATATCTCCACTAGGTACACAAAGACGCTTACCATGTCGAAGTGTACCGTCCTCATAGATGCATAACTCTGGTCATCGGCCTGTCTTACACTCTGCTCTGAGTCACTGAAGCTTGGAATCTGCTGACTGCGCCATCCGGATTCTCTCGACTATAGTGGATTGAACTTGCATACTGTCACGACCCGCACCCGCTATAAGGGCACGTGTACGTGACAACGCCCAGCCCTCACCGAAAAATCGACGTGGAACGCTGTAGATTTTCTAATCTGACAACAGTTATATATATAACAAAACCTGTCGAGAATATGGTCAACTCCGAACGGAGGACAAGCAGTGAATATATATAAGTGCTCAATCACAACTCTAAGATGATAAGTAAAGACTGAAAGATAAAGACAACACGACGATAAAATATAACCTGTCAAGTCCATCACAAATAATATACAAGTCTAAGTCCCAGTCTCTAATACAATCCCAGAATATAATAAAATAACAAGTAGCAAGCTGGAGACAAGGTCCAGTCCAAAATGTCTAACCTAACTAAACTAAGATAAAGGCTCGTCGGGCGGAGCTAAGCCCTGCTGAACCAAGGTCTCCAAGTCTACGCCCACTACGTTAACCGGACCGTAGTAGGTAGGACAATCCTCCTCGCCACTATCTGTAAAATTTTGTCAACATATCCAGTCAGGATGGAACGAGCACAAATCTCCATAACAGTTCTAGTTAGACGATATTGAAAATGTAGCAGTAAATAGAGAGAATCTACGAGATAAATAATGTGTACATAAATCATGGTAAGGCATATCAAGACTGTAATCTGAATGTAAGAACAGGGAAAAAAAACAGTATAAATCATGTACAAGAATCTGGAACTATATCTATGTGAGTTTAGTATTAGTTTCAACATGTGATCGGCTTAGAACTTGATACAATGTTTGGCCTGGCTAATCATACGTGAGTGTATGATTAACACTATACAATGATGATACAATAATATCTGTGGGGTATTGATCACATCTCTACGCTAACACCCCCATCCCTGACTAATATAGTGGATCCAGTCATGACACGTCATGATACATATTCTCTGAGAGGGTAGCTAGCCTTCGCAGGAATCGTATCTATACAATGAACAATAAACAATGTAGACTTGCCCAGTGTATACCATATATAGGAGGAATAACATCTTATGACGGGATCCAGACAAATATCAATCCGTGTGAACAATGTGTCAAGAGAACAAGGATAATCTGCACTAAATACTAGAAACAAAGACGATATCATAAAACAGAAATATTATCAGAGAATGTACTCGCCTGTACTGTGATGGATAAGTCGACTGAGTCCAAGATCAGTGCCTCGAGGACCTATAGATGGAATACTGTATCAATATAATGGTTTGGAAGTAAAATTAAGTCATACTGAGTCAAAATAGGTCAAGACACGTCAAACTAAGTCAATCTAGGTCAAACAAGGTCAAACTAGATTGTACGGGGTCAATCTAAGTCATATTAGGTCTAACTGGGTCAAACTGGGTCAATGTAAGTCAAACGGAATCAATCGGGATCGATTTGAGTCAACAGTTAACTTTTTGGTCAACCGGTCAACTCTGGTCAACCATGGTCAACTGTGGTCAACCCTAGGTCAACTCTAGGTCACTAGTGACTAACAGTTGACTTTCGGTCAACTGCACATGTCTAAAGGAATTTGGGACTAAATTGGGTAAAGTGTTGACCCATAGTTGACTTTTAGTCCAAAAAGTCAACCATGGTCAACCGGGTCCAAGACTAGGTTTAGACAGCTAATCCTACTCATTACCAACCTATATACCCATATCCAAGTCCATCTTGGACTTGGAAACTCAAATCTTGGTCGTGGGCCAAATCCCTATTTTACCCTTTTTAAGGGTAAAATTCTACCCTCGGCGATAATCCCGTTAGCCTATCTACGCTAGTTATTTTGACCCGATCTCCCTAGGGTAGTAGGGTACTATCCTATAGGTTCGTTATCTACCATAATACCTAAGTAAAGTAGACGTCTAGTCCACCTTACGGCCCGTTGCAGAAATCTCGAATATTTCGAGATACGCACTGACACGGCGCGATACCGGCGCCCTATGACCCCGATTTCCACCCGGGAGCTTACCCACAAAATCTAAATCACGTACCCTAGGCCCATGTCAAGTTTCGTCGCGATCCGACGCTCCGGGCTCAATTTTGCCCCCCTAACTCGATTTCTACTAAAACCTTCTCTTTTGGCCTCGCACCCAACCTCTTCTTTAACCCTCTATTCTAGCTCTTCTCCTTCTTAACTTCTTCTCCTTATTTTCCTAAATCTAATTCCTCCTCATACTCCTCTTTTCTACTCTCTACTTCTTGATCTAACTTCTCTAGTTTTCCTCTTCTCTATATTCAAATTCTAAACTCCTCTTCTCATTCTTAACTACCAAAATACTTTCCTCTTCTATCTAATTTCTTATCTATTCCTCTCTATATCAACATATATATATCTATATATATATACCTACATATATACTAAATGGGGGGGGTTTATAGTGTACAAGGGGGTCACAAGGGGGGGGAAGGAGCTGCTGCTGCTGCCTGCTCTGCAGGCTGCTGCTGCCTGCTGCTAGCAGCCACTGCTGCTGCTAATCCTCTTCTTCTTCTTCTCCTCTTAATCCTCCTACTTCACTCCCTCATCTCCTCTCTTTATATATATATATATATACCTATATATATATCTATCTATCTATATATCTATCTATCTAATTCTATATATATATATATCCATATATCTCTACACCTATACACACACACATATATACATATATACACACACACACACATATACATATATACACACACACATATACGTATTATATATACATACATATACATATATATATATACAAATACACATATACCTATATAATTTCACACACACACTCTCACACACACAACCACACCACCATTCTCATTCCCTCTCCCACCACTCTCTACACACACACACAAATACATACATACATATATTCCTCTATATATATATATATATATCTATACATACACACACACATATATATATATATATATATATATATATATATATATATATATATATATATATATATATATATATATATATATATATATATATATATATATACATATACATATATACCCATCATTAACATATAAACATCCTTAATTAACCACTTAACCAAACTCTAGAGAAAAACCTACAAAATAGGGGCAAAGTGTAGAGAATTGAATTCTCTACACTTAATGTAAATGACAAAAATGGAAAGGAGAATTAATGGAGGGTTTAATGGCATACCTAACTTGCTTGGGAGGAGGAAGACTTGGAAAAAAGAAATGAAGAATTTGAAGAAGAAGAATTGCTTTGTGAAGAAGTAACAAAGAAAAAGGGGGGGGGGGGGGGGGGGACTTAAGCCATGGCCGTCCACCCCATCCAAGGGCTATTGGGTTGGGATCCAATAGCCCACAACCCAATAACCTAAGTTTGGTTCAAATTGAAATCGGGTTGGTTCGGTTTGATTTTAAACGACTAATTAAGTCCCTAAATTGACTAATTAAGTCATGGAAATTAGGTTAATAATTTCTAGCCTATTTATGATGGTACATGGGCTAAGCCCAGCTAGTATGGGGGTCCCACTAGGGTCCAGGCTACCCGGGTCTCCAAATTGGGTCCGAATTGGATAAAATTCAAACCGACTCAAATAAATTCCTAAAAATCATATAAAATCAAATAAAATTCCTAAAATATTTTAAAACTTGAAAATGACGAAAATACCCCTAATTTGAAAAACTGGGGATGACAAATCTACCCTCCTTAAAAAATTTCGTCCTCGAAATTCAAACGGTCGTACTCTTCTCTAGGTCAAGCACCCAACAATCAAGGTCTACTAAATTTTATCCTAAGTTATATAACATGTAATCTAAAAAATCAGGACACATGCATGGTTTTAAATCTCTACAGTATCATGTTATTGTAGTCTTCATTGGGGTTTTCTATTTAATCTAGCATGATCATCACATATACAAACTAAAGGTACTAAGAAAGTAATCATCAATCAATGGGCGGAAAGAACAGGTAAAAGAAAGAGCAAGACCCTACCTCCTAGTCCAATGCGTGCAGGATCCTCAACTGTCATCGCAAAAGCCCTGTCCTGGCAGGGTATATCCCGCTGCTGGTGGAGGGCGTGATGCGGTGCCATAGGTGGCCTACCCTGTGCTCCCTGAGCTGCACGGCGATGGTTCGAAGGACAATCCCTCGCCTGATGCCCCTCGGTGCCACAGTATAGGCACAATCCCAAACGTCTCCTGCAAACCTCCCAGAGATGTCCGGACCTCTTGCAGTAGTGGCAAGTAGGTGCCTGCTGCGTCGGTCCCTGCTGCTGCTGCCGGGGCACCTGCTGAACTGGTGCCCTGATCGGAGCAGGAATCTGCTGCGAGCGTTGCGGAATAGAATGATGCTGGAGTTGAGGACGCTTAGCAGCCCCCGCACTGCTAGTAGTCCCCGAAAACTGATCACGGTCCCTCTTGGGCTTCAAGCCCAACTCCCTCTCCACCTTCCGAGCCTCTGCGTAAACCTCCGCATATGTCGCGTAGAAGGAAGGGATCAGGATCTTGATATCCCATGCCAATCCCTCCCGGAAGCGCTCCGCTCGGATCACCGGGTCACTCACCATGTACTCGGCGTATCGGCTCAGCCGGCCGAACTCTGCCGCATACTCCTCTACGGTCATACTGTCCTGCTGCAGGTTCTGGAACTGCCGCACCAGGCCAATCTTGTCCGTGGGGGAAAAGAACTTCTCTCTGAACAGGGCCCGAAACTCAGCCCAAGTATGGCCCTCTCCTGCAAGAGCCGGCTCATTCCGGAACCATGTCCGGGCAATATCTAACAACTGCAATCCAACCGCCTCGACGCTCAGGTCGGCTGCCAGGCGGCAGGCCCCCATCTGGCGCTCGATATCCTCGAGCCAGTCATCAGCATAGATAATGCCCTCAGTCCCCTTGAAATCCCTCGGACCAAGCTTCTTGAAAGCTTGGATATCCCCGATCTTCGGCTGCAACTGCTGCTGAACCTCCCTCTGTGGAGCCTGACGCTCCACTGCCGCCATAGCCAATATGTGTGCATCCTCCATGCCCTGGCGCATGGCCTCTGTCTGCCTCAACTGAGCCTCGTGCTGAGCCCGCTGGGACTCGAGCACCTGGTGGAAGAACGCTAGCATCTGCCCCATGTCTGTGGGCAGAGGAGGCAATGGAGGAATAGCTCCCATCATCACCGGAGGAGTCCCCTGTTGAGGAGGAAGAATACCCTCGGCAGCTCCCACTGTAGCCCCTGGCACTACGGGAAGAGCACCCGCAATGGCCCCAGGGACGGTCATAGAGGTAGCTGGAGGAGTACCCCCAAGAGCCCCAACAGAAGTCCCATCAGCCGGGGAAGTGACCGGAGCCTATCCGCCAGAAGTGGCAGACCTCCCCGTCTCCCCGTGCTCCTCGCCAGGAGAATGAGTCATCAATATCCTGGAGACAAATTGAGAAGAAGATATCAATATGGCACATGAAGGCAATATCAAGGGAGGACAGCTAAAATACAGTAAATCGATATCAAAGACGGTAAGCAAGATAAGCAAGGAAAGATCCTACTGTGATTGAGTACTCTTAGCCTATAGCCTATCCTAGATACGTACCGCAGGCTCGTAATAGCACTCTAAGTCGAGCGCCACTACGACATCGCACTAATTGCGACTTCAGGACCTGCGTGGGCCACCACTAAAACGTGTCACGACCCGCACCCGCTATAAGGGCACGTGTACGTGACATCGCCCAGCCCTCACCGAAAAATCGGCATGGAACGCTGTAGATTTTCTAATCTGACAACAGTTATATATATAACAAAACCTGTCGAGAATATGGTCAACTCCGAACGGAGGACAAGCAGTGAATATATATAAGTGCTCAATCACAACTCTAAGATGATAAGTAAAGACTGAAAGATAAAGACAACACGACGATAAAATATAACCTGTCAAGTCCATCACAAATAATATACAAGTCTAAGTCCCAGTCTCTAATACAATCCCAGAATATAATAAAATAACAAGTAGCAAGCTGGAGACAAGGTCCAGTCCAAAATGTCTAACCTAACTAAACTAAGATAAAGGCTCGTCGGGCGGAGCTAAGCCCTGCTGAACCAAGGTCTCCAAGTCTACGCCCACTACGTTAACCGGACCGTAGTAGGTAGGACAATCCTCCTCGCCACTATCTGTAAAATTTTGTCAACATATCCAGTCAGGATGGAACGAGCACAAATCTCCATAACAGTTCTAGTTAGACGATATTGAAAATGTAGCAGTAAATAGAGAGAATCTACGAGATAAATAATGTGTACATGAATCATGGTAAGGCATATCAAGACTGTAATCTGAATATAAGAACAGGGAAAAAAACAGTATAAATTATGTACAAGAATCTGGAACTATATCTATGTGAGTTTAGTATTAGTTTCAACATGTGATCGGCTTAGAACTTGATACAATGTTTGGCCTGGCTAATCATACGTGAGTGTATGATTAACTCTATACAATGATGATACAATAATATCTGTGGGGTATTGATCACATCTCTACGCTAACACCCCCATCCCTGACTAATATAGTGGATCCAGTCATGACACGTCATGATACATATTCTCTGAGAGGGTAGCTAGCCTTCGCAGGAATCGTATCTATACAATGAACAATAAACAATGTAGACTTGCCCAGTATATACCATATATAGGAGGAATAACATCTTATGACAGGATCCAGACAAATATCAATCCGTGTGAACAATGTGTCAAGAGAACAAGGATAATCTGCACTAAATACTAGAAACAAAGACGATATCATAAAACAAAAATATTATCAGAGAATGTACTCACATGTACTGTGATGGATAAGTCGACTGAGTCCAAGATCAGTGCCTCGAGGACCTATAGATGGAATACTGTATCAATATAATGGTTTGGAAGTAAAATTAAGTCATACTGAGTCAAAATAGGTCAAGACACGTCAAACTAAGTCAATCTAGGTCAAACAAGGTCAAACTAGATTGTACGGGGTCAATCTAAGTCATATTAGGTCTAACTGGGTCAAACTGGATCAATGCAAGTCAAACGGAATCAATCGGGATCGATTTGAGTCAACAGTTGACTTTTTGGTCAACCGGTCAACTCTGGTCAACCATGGTCAACTGTGGTCAACCCTAGGTCAACTCTAGGTCACTAGTGACTAACAGTTGACTTTCGGTCAACTGCACAAGTCTAAAGGAATTTGGGACTAAATTGGGTAAAGTGTTGACCCATAGTTGACTTTTAGTCCAAAAAGTCAACCGTGGTCAACCGGGTCCAAGACTAGGTTTAGACAGCTAATCCTACTCATTACCAACCTATATAACCCATATCCAAGTCCATCTTGGACTTGGAAACTCAAATCTTGGCCGTGGGCCAAATCCCTATTTTACCCTTTTTAAGGGTAAAATTATACCCTCGACGATAATCCCGTTAGCCTATCTACGCTAGTTATTTTGACCCGATCTCCCTAGGGTAGTAGGGTACTATCCTATAGGTTCGTTATCTACCATAATACCTAAGTAAAGTAGACGTCTAGTCCACCTTACGGCCCGTTGCAGAAATCTCGAATATTTCGAGATACGCACTGACACGGCGCGATACCGGCGCCCTATGACCCCGATTTCCACCCGGGAGCTTACCCGCAAAATTTAAATCACGTACCCTAGGCCCATGTCAAGTTTCGTCGCGATCCGACGCTCCGGGCTCAATTTCGCCCCCCTAACTCGATTTCTACTAAAACCTTCTCTTTTGGCCTCGCACCCAACCTCTTCTTTAACCCTCTATTCTAGCTCTTCTCCTTCTTAACTTCTTCTCCTTATTTTCCTAAATCTAATTCCTCCTCATACTCCTCTTTTCTACTCTCTACTTCTTGATCTAACTTCTCTAGTTTTCCTCTTCTCTATATTCAAATTCTAAACTCCTCTTCTCATTCTTAACTACCAAAATACTTTCCTCTTCTATCTAATTTCTTATCTATTCCTCTCTATATCAACATATATATATATCTATATATATATACCTACATATATACTAAATGGGGGGGGTTATAGTGTACAAGGGGGTCACAAGGGGGGGGGGGGGGGGAAGGAGCTGCCTGGGGCAGCTCCTGCTGCTGCTGCTTGCTAATGCAGCTGCTGCCTGCTGCTAGCAGCCACTGCTGCTGCTGCTAATCCTCTTCTTCTTCTCCTCTTAATCCTCCTACTTCACTCCCTCATCTCCTCTCTTTATATATATATATATATATATATATATATATATATATATATATATATATATATATACCTATATATATATATATATATCTATCTATCTATATATCTATCTATCTAATTCTATATATATATATATATCCATATATCTCTACACCTATACACACACACATATATACATATATACACACACACACACATATACATATATACACACACACATATACATATTATATATACATACATATACATATATATATATACAAATACACATATACCTATATAATTTCACACACACACTCTCACACACACAACCACACCACCATTCTCATTCCCTCTCCCACCACTCTCTACACACACACACAAATACATACATACATATATATTCCTCTATATATATATCTATACATACACACACACATATATATATATATATATATATATATATATATATATATATATATACATATATACCCATCATTAACATATAAACATCCTTAATTAACCACTTAACCAAACTCTAGAGAAAAACCTACAAAATAGGGGCAAAGTGTAGAGAATTGAATTCTCTACACTTAATGTAAATGACAAAAATGGAAAGGAGAATTAATGGAGGGTTTAATGGCATACCTAACTTGCTTGGGAGGAGGAAGACTTGGAAAAAAGAAAGGAAGAATTTGAAGAAGAAGAATTGCTTTGTGAAGAAGTAACAAAGAAAAAGGGGGGGGGGGGACTTAAGCCATGGCCGGCCACCCCATCCAAGGGCTATTGGGTTGGGATCCAATAGCCCACAACCCAATAACCTAAGTTTGGTTCAAATTGAAATCGGGTTGGTTCGGTTTGATTTTAAACGACTAATTAAGTCCCTAAATTTACTAATTAAGTCATGGAAATTAGGTTAATAATTTCTAGCCTATTTATGATGGTACATGGGCTAAGCCCAGCTAGTATGGGGGTCCCACTAGGGTCCAAGCTACCCGGATCTCCAAATTGGGTCCGAATTGGATAAAATTCAAACCGACTCAAATAAATTCCTAAAAATCATATAAAATCAAATAAAATTCCTAAAATATTTTAAAACTTGAAAATGACAAAAATATCCCTAATTTGAAAAACTGGGGGTGACACATACTGGCCATCAATGCCATACTGGAAGGGAGGACAACTTCTATACCCATTTTCTGAAGATCTACTAACAGCTCTGGTTGCGCTGTTAGGAAATAAGCTCCGGCTCTCCTGCTCAATGCATCTGCAACTACATTGGCCTTCCCAGGATGATACTGCAAGTTGACATCATAATCCACAAGTAGCTCTAGCCATCTCCTCTGACGCATGTTAAGATCCTTCTGGGTGAAAATATACTTCAGGCTCTTGTGGTCGGTAAAAATCTCCACCCTATCTCCGTACAAGTAGTGCCTCCACAACTTAAGTGCAAACACTACTGCTGCTAGCTCTAAGTCGTGGGTTAGGTAATTCCTCTCATGTTCATAAAGTTGACGTGACGCATAAGCTATTACCTTCCCATGCTGCATCAGAACACATCCTAAACCTCTGGCTGAAGTATCATAATATACTGAGAATCCTCCAGTTCCATCTGGAAGCGTGAGAATTGGTGCCGTCATCAAGTCTCGCTTCAACTTCTCAAAAGAATCCTGGCATTCTGCTGTCCAAGCAAACTGCACATCCTTGCGGGTCAACTGGGTCAAGGGCACTGAAATCCGAGCAAAGTCTGAAACAAATCGCTGGTAGTAGCCGGCCAATCCAAGAAAACTGTGAACTTCTGCAACTGTGCTGGGCACTGGCCATGTCTCAATGGCCACGATCTTCTGGGGATCTACTTTTACTCCTCCTCTGGTGATGATATGACCCAAGTATGAAATACGATCGAGCCAGAACTTGTATTTACTGAACTTGGCATACAACTGGTGCTCACGAAGAATCTGGAGGACAACTCTGAGATGTTGCTCATGCTCTGCTTCACTCTTGCTGTAGACCAGGATGTCATCTAGGAACACTATCACGAACTGATCCAAATAAGGCATAAAGATACGATTCATGAGGTCCATAAATACAGCCGGCGCATTGGTCGCTCCAAATGGCATCACAAGGAACTCCCAATGCCCATTTCTGGATCTGAAAGCTGTCTTCGGGATGTCCTGCTCTCTGACTCTAATCTGATGATATTCTGACCGCAAGTCGATCTTCGAGAATACTGTTGTCCCCTTGAGTTGATCAAACAAATCATCTATCCTCGGGAGAGGGTATCTGTTCTTGATTGTCACTGAGTTCAAGGTACGATAATCAACACATAACCTGGACGTACCATCCTTCTTTTTCACAAGAAGCATCGGGGCTCCCCAAGGCGATCTACTAGCACGAATGAATCCCTTGGTTCTAAGTTCTTCAATCATCTTGTACAATATTTCTAATTCTGACGGCGCCATCCTGTAGACTCTCTCTGATACTAGGGCCGTCCTAGGAATCAAGTCTATGGTGAACTCGATCTCCCATTCTGGCGGCATACCTGGAAGCTCTTCTGGGAAAACATCTAGAAACTCTTCGACTATCCGGTGTAACTGCACTGCTGCTACTGCCATCCGCAATACTGGAGGAGAAGGCTCAACTTTGCCCCGGGAGAAAGAAAACTCTGGCTCGCCTGGAATGCTAAAAACAACCCTACCAACATGGCAGTCTATTCTAGCATACTAGTTCCTCAACCAATCCATCCCTAAGACCACATCATAATCGGCCATCGGGAACTCTATCAATCTAGCGAGAAATTCCTTACCGCTAACTACGATCTGACACGAGAAAAACACTCTATCGACTCCCACAAGTCCGTTACCAGTAAGTATATTGAGCCTTACTGATAATGACTCGGGCTCCAATCCTATTTGTGTCGCAAATCTTGCAGACATAAAAGAATGTGATGCACCAGAATCAAATAAAGCTGAAGCTGGAAAGGAGTTGACGAGAATAGTACCTGCCACTACCTCTCCTGGTGCCAATCCTTCCTCTGCGATCATCACCATAGCCTGACCATGCCCTCGGGGTGCTGGTCCCCTCTGCTGAAATCCTCGCTGCCTGTTCTGGATCTGGGCTTGGGCTTGCGCGTACTGCTGGAGGTGTTATTGCTGGAATGCCTGGGACTGAGGCGGTAAGGGCCTCGGAGGCTGATACTGCTGCTGCTGGACTGGTACTGGTCCTCTCACTGAAGAGCTGGAAAGGTTGGACGATGATGAACTACCCCTATTCGGACAGGATCCAACCCTATGGTCTGCTGCTCCACAAGCCAGGCACAATCCCTGCGCCCTGCGACACTCTGCCACCACGTGGCCCGGCTTCCCGCAATGCGAACATCCCACTGCGGAAGAGGGCTTCTGCTTCTGCTGCTGAGGGTACGTCGGGGCTGAATGCTGAACCGACGTTACTGAGGCCGCCCGCCTCGGAGCTCCAATAGTCAAAGCCCTGGCTGCCGGGGCTGGGGCTGAAGACTGATTCATCTGGCCGTGAGATCTCTTCCGACCTCCGGCCCTATCCACAATCCTCTGGGAGGTATACTCATGCCTCCAAGCTGATCTCAAGACTGCATCAAAAGTCTGATGCTCAAACTGCTCAACTGCTAATAAGATCTCGAGATGGAGCCCCTGCTGGAATCGCTGGGCTCTATCATACTCGGTTGCCACCAAGGTGGGAGCAAACCGACTGAGTCTCGAAAACTCGGCTGCATATTCGTCGACCGTCCTGCCCATCTGCTTCAGATTGGTGAACCTCGTCTGCAGATCGTACCGAGCTACAGCATCAAAATACTTGGTTTGGAATCTCTCTCTAAATACTGCCCAAGCAATGGGTGTTGTTAATCCAACGGTCTAAGCCGCCCACCAGCTGCGGGCCAAATCCAACAACTACAGGTGCACTACGGCCACCTTCTCGTTCTCTGGGGTCCTGGCTGCTTCTAGAATCACCTCTGTGTCCTGAAGCCAAGCATCTGCGGCGATAGCATCTTCACTGCCGTCGAAGAATGGAGGGTTCTCAAGCGCTTGAAGCTGTTGGCCGCGCTGTTACCCTGATGACCTCCTCTGGTCAGAGCATCCGTCACTGCCTGGTGCAAGGCATCTCCTCGATGATATTGGGAAGCTATCAAGGTCCTGACGAGTCCTACAAAGTGCCATCATCAGGTTCGACAGGCTGAACTGGCTGGACTGGTGGCTCTCCGCCAGAAGACACGACTCTGGAGGCTACTCCGGAATACTGGGCTTGATCCCCGGGTTGCTGCTGGTCCACGGGAAGTGCTCTGCCTTGCTGATCGGCATGGCCAGGTACAATACCGCTGGAGAAGACGACATGGGAAACAATAAGGAAGGACCAAGACAATCCAACGATTACAATCATGTGATCAGGTCAAGAATCCAGGAATTCAGAGGATACGAACAGAGATCAAGGATGAGTGCTGATTGAGACATCTATTCGGTAAACCCCCACATATCTTGATGAACAAGACCTGCATGGGCTACCACTTAAACCATGTCACGCCTCAGAACCAGAATACTGGAGAGCGGGGGCAGACATAGCCATCTACGTATATTGAAGTGCAACCCACCTCGCTATACGGTCATGGCTGTCTAGATACATGAGGGTTTAACAACAAGCCAACAGTCTCTTAAGGTCATGAACAAGCCTAGTGTCTCAATCACAAGCAAGTAAGTAAATGTTACAAGATATAAGATCACCAAATATACAATAGTAAGGCGTCCCAAACATTACATATTCAGCTGATCATGAAGCTAGTCGTTACAAAATGTGAGGACTAGCAAGAGTTTAGTCATACATGATCAACCCTAGGATCTGTCAATCATGTTACAGCTCGTAGACAAACAATAAGAGAAGGTGCAATCGAGCTAAACAGGTGCTCGTCGGCTAAACGCCTCAAAAGAATATTTTTATAATAAAGTGGGAGAGCCAAAAGTAACCCATTCGTTGCCCTGGTTACGCCTGGTGTTCACCATCGGGCTAGAAGGTCGGTAGATCCTCTGGACCTGCTCTGAAATCTGGCCATATAAAACCAGCTGGGTCAGATCCCAGAAAGAGCAAGTGCCACAAAGAAAGCTTCACTTAGGTACTAAAACCAGCAATAGCACAGAAGATAAAATATAGTAAAACTGGAAAGACATAGCATCCCGAGGATATACGCTAAGATAACCATGGAGCTATTCAGATAGCCAGGTTACAACCTTTAAACCAAACAAGGACCATGATTGCAACCCTTCATCTGAACCGAACTTGGTTTCTCCCATTTATCAGCAAGATAATATAAGAAAAATAGGACATGTAATAATCTTATACAGGATCAAGACAAGACTAGACTGATTATTCCCCATTCAACAATCACGGCCAAGCAATAAGTACGGCTTGATACATAACTAACTAGAGTTATCACAGGCCTAGTTACTAGCAAGATGCAATAAGATTATTCCACAGCCACAAGCCCTGCAGACCATCCAGGTTGCCCAGGTCGAATATTAGGGATTGAATTCAAGTGGGTACATCGTCCAGGAAACGCATGTACCCTTAGGTGACTTAGAGGGTGCAACACATGACAGTGTGCTGGAAATGTGCCCTACTCGACGGCAGGCTACAGATTCCAAGAGCGCCCAGGTAACGGGATTGCATGTAGCTAGAAAATCTCTTCATGACTACTGTGTTATTCTAGTTATTAGCCTTAGTCCATTTCAGTAGGTACCCGTGACCGTGGTACTCAGGAGACCCATCCTAAACATGATGCAAGACCAGACTGGTTTAATTGTACAAGCACAATCGCCCACGGTGTCCAGGTTATTCATACTTGTCATGTCATGCCAGGTTAGCCATCGTAACAGTATATCAGGGTATATCATGTCAGGTTTTTTTTGTCAGGAGTGCGCCACGGCGGGCCACTATCATGCATTATCATGTCGTGCCCATGTATCGTGTCAGGTTCATGTATCATGTCGTGTTCATGTCACAATTATCCTACATTACACTAAGGATCAAGAGAAACAACATGGAGAAACAACATGGATAAGGTAACAAGATTTGTCATGGCAAAACAAGTGGTACAAGAGATAAAAGGGGTGCCAGGGACAACATGCACCAGCAAACAGCATGCGCCAGCAAAACAGCATGCGCCAGCAAAACAGTATGCGTCAGCAAAACAGCATGCACCAACAAAACAGCATGTGTCAGGGAACAGCATGCGCCAGGAAAACAGCATGCACCAGGAAACAGCATGCGCCAGGAAAACAACATGCGCCAGCAAAACGGCATGCGCCAGGAAACAGCATGCGCCAGGAAAACAGCATACGCCAGTAAAACAGCATGCGCCAGGAAACAACATACGCCAAAAAACAGCATGCGCCAGAAAAACAGCATGCGCCAGCAAAATTGCATGCGCCAGGGAACAGCATGCGCCAGGAAACAGCATGCGCCAGGACAGCATACGCCAACAAACAGCATGGCAACAGCTTTCTGCCAGCATGTGCCAGGAAACTGCACTGCTCATCTTCTCCAATCAGCCTCTAATGGCCATGAAAACCCATGAACCAAAAAGACCATAAATCACTCAAAATAAGTCGAAATCAGGACTTCTAATAGTCTAAATTGGGTAGAATCAAATTTCCTACAACATGAAACCATCAAAACTTGAAAAGAAGAAGGTTTGATAGATCAAAACCATAAAAATCTGAAAATGACTAAAACCTTAGATCTACAAGAAAATATACAAGAAAAAGTAAAATGACAAGAACTAAGGTGGATTAGAAAGTTGCATAGAAGAGTTTAGAATAATAAAAATGGTGGGTTCCTTCATGACGCAAGTTGCACTTGCCTAGGCTAGGGTTCTCTTGGTTGGTGGTGGAGAGTAAATGAAGAAGGAAGAAAGTAAAGAGGAGAGAAAAAGGGAAGGGGTTATAAATAAGGAGGGTGGTGGTAGGTAGGAGGGTTTACCTTTGGTTCATGATGAACCAAAGCAAACCAAGCCAAGCCGAACCAACCCAAGAATAAACTAATCAATGAAATGCTAGAATAAATCAAGCAGGAAGACATGCAATACGAGTTAAAATACGTATACGTATACCAAGATACGTAATACGAACCACAGGCATTACATCGGGCGGAGGTGCTGGCGTCGGGCTCGAGGGGGTCTGGAACGGCGGGCGGAGGATCTGGCTCCGACGGGCGGCCACAGGGGGCAGCGCTGGCCTCGGGAGGCGGCGCGCGGGGGTGGCTAGGGCACGGCAGGAGGCGGCCGACGGGGTCTGGCCGGCGCGGGAGTTGCTGGCCGGGCGCGGGCACGGCGGAGTTGGGCGCGTGTAATGACCATTGTTCATATTTTGGTATACGTATACGTATTTAGACCCGTATTGTATGTCTTCTTGTTTGGTTCGGCCCGACTTGACTTGGTTTGGCTTGGTTTTGTATGGTTCGATTTTTGCTTGATTTTATGTGAGCCAAACCACTCCCACCTACCACCACCCTTTTTATTAAATATCCTACCAAACATTTCTCTCTCCACATTAACTTTTTTCTTCCCCACCATTACTTCTCCACCAACCTGAGAGTGGAAGGTTTAGGGAAGTGCATCTTGTTTCATGGAGGAAGTCCATTTTTATTGTTCCATTGTCTTCCTCATGTGTTTCTAACCCACTTTAGTACTTAGCATTTTTCATTTCCATAGTTAAATTCTTGTAAATCTAGCTTTGTGGTACTTTCGGTTTCCAGGAGTTTTGATCTATCATACTTGCATATTTTTGCTAGTTGATGGTTCTATGTTGTGGAGAATTCTATTTTATCCAAATTTGACCTATAGGAGTTTGGATTTGGGTTCATATTGTTGTTTGGAGGAGCATGGAGACCGTGGTATTTTTATGGACATGTTCTCTGTGGGAGCCATTAATTGCACTCTAAGTCGCATGAGCTTTTAGCTCTGAGCCGCAAGAGCACTAATTATTGCATGGCCAAGACAAAGTCAGCCGCATATGGCCTTTTTAGCAAGCTTTTGCTTACTTGCATAAAGCAGTTGGCCGCATGCATAGGCCAAATACTTGGCCGCATGCACTAGCATCAGTGCTTAGCCGCATATAGGTTGGCATTTGCATGCACTAATATTTAAATAATGCATGGCATTAAATAATGCATGGGAATCCTAATGAGCCGCATGAATTATTCCATTAGTCAGTGAGCCGCATATGGCCAGTAGCTTGGCCGCATGCACATTTATTATATTAATATTTTGGTCATTAAATTAATTGTCACCCCCAGTTTTTAAGAATATGGGTATTTTTGTCATTTTATATTTTTGAATATTTTTGAAATTTATTTTATTATTTATGATATTGTTTTGGGGTTATTTGAGTCGGGTTCGAATTTTAGCTCATTCCGACTTGTATCGGGGACCCGGGGTATCTTAGACTCTAATCGGGATCCAACTGGAACCGACCAACTTGTCATGACCGAACCCAGATATTTATATTTGACTAATCCCATTTGATTTTAGTGGGATTAGGGATTAAAATTTAATTTAGAACTTGAAATTTGGAGTTTTCAAGTTACCATTTTGATCCCACCTCAAAACCACTCATTTCTTTGACTTGGAGGGCATTTTGGTAAATTGCCAAATGTCCCCAACCCTCTAAAATGTGGCCGGCCAGCAGCAACACTCTCTCTCTTCTTCCCATTTCAAGAAAAACTCTCTCTCTTCTCCTTTCTCTCATTCTACAAAGACCCCTTTCTTTTTCCTTTGGATTTTAAGCTCCAAAGTAAGTCAAATCTCTTCTAATTCTCTTTCATACTCTAGATCTCTCTCTAATCTTGGTGCTAACCCTCGTTTATCTCTTATTTGTAATTTTTATCTAGGTAGAACCTAGCATGGAGGGGTTGGAAGCTTAGATTTGGCTCTTGACCCAAAAAGAACCAATTTTGGGACTTTTCCTTGGGATTCCAACTCCCAAGAGGTAAATCCTAACTCTAACTCTTGTAATTGCTCCTAATTAATGTTATTTGCATATTAGAGGATACTCGAGATGTAGGACAACCCATTAGAAGAGGTTTGGAACCCATTTGACTCAATTCGGGACTTTCGGGCTAGGTTTAGTGTCAATTTTGGAGAAAACCCTAAATTGACATGTTTGGGTGTTACCCCTAGCCTAATTAGACTTAATTAGGTTAGTTTGGGTGAGATGAGGCTAGGTACGTGTCCATATTTGGATACGTGGGGTCGTTTTGCGAGAAATCATAAAAATATACTTTTTCGGAGTTTTTGGATTCCAACACACGGGTGACTTTTTGCACCGACACTAGAATTGACAAGTTAGTACTTAGAATAGGTCCTAATCATTATTTAGAACTCGTGGGTAGAGTTTGGGTCGAATCCGGATAGATTTGGTGTCCGTATCACGCGGTATCGCGAATCGGACACCCCGGAGTCGCCAGAATGGCCATTTGGCCATTCGGGCCTCGTTTCTCGTTTTCGCTCGCGTGCGCGAGTTAGATTTCTTGTGTGGGGCACGTGTCTAGGCCCTAAAGGGTAGAATTGTAAGAATTGGGTATTTGGATAAGGTTTTGGGTCGTTTAGGAGTATATATGGTTGCATATGAGTGTGTGTGTGTGTGAGTCTATTTATATATTGTAATGTGTGTGTGTCTATATATCTATGTAATGGTATCTTAATGTATATATATATGTGTGTGTGTATCCATATGTATAGGTGTGTGAGTGTCTCTATATATATGTGTGTGTGTGTGCATATGTATATATATATTATATATATATATATATATATATATATATATATATATATATATATATATATATATATGAGTGTGTGTGTGTGTGTGGGGAGTAGAGATTTGAGATAGAGGGAGTGAGTTTGAGATTAGAGAGAGTGAGAGTTTAGAGTGATAAAGAGGAGTGAATTAGAGAGTGATAGAGGGATAGAGAGAGTGGGATTGAGAGAGTGTAATACCTGTGGTTCGTATTACGTATTTTAGAATACGTGTACGTATTTTATCTTGTATTGCATGATTCCTTGCTTAGTTTTCTTCATGGCTTGGTTTATTCTTGGGTTGGTTCGGCTTGGCTCGGTTTGCTTTGGTTCATTATGAACCAAGGGTGAACCCCTACCTACCACCACCATTAGTATTTATTACCCATTCTCTTTTCTCTCTCTCTTCATTACTCTTCTTCTTCCACCATAACTTCTTCACCTACCAGAGAGAGGGAGAGAGAGAGGTCTAGGCAAGTGCAACTTGCTTCATGGAGGAACTCCAATTTTATTGCTTCATTCTCTTCCTTACAGTATTTTAACTTACTTTAGTACTTGGCATTTCCACTTTCCATGGCTAGATTCTTGTAGATCTAAGTCTACTTTATTTTCAGAATTCTTGGGTTTTGATCTACTTAATCTTGTTATTTCTGAGTTTTGATGGTTCTATGTTGTAGAGCATTTCATTCTGCCCCGTTTTGACCTATGGAAGTTCAGATTTGGACTCCGGATGAAGGTTTTATGCAGCTTGGAAGCCATGGCTTCATGGTGTACTTCTTCTCGGAAATTTGGAGAAGAAGCACAGTCTCGAGCCGCATGGCAGCACTTGACCGCATGAACATTCATGCAGCAAGTCTTTTAGCCGTAAGGCGCATTACACTTCCAGCCGCTTATGCTCACTGTTCCAACCGCATGTACTATTGTCTGGACTTGACCGCATGACAAGTTCATGCGGCAAGTATTCCTATTCAGCCGCATGAACCCGAGTCCGTTCCAGCCGCATGAGAGCCCTTTTCCCCGTGAGTCGCATGGCGTTGTTTCCCTTGTGGCCGCATAGCGCCAATCTTCCTAGCCGCATGGAATGTTCTGGCTGAGCCGCATACGCCCCTCCCTTACCGCTGGCCGCATATGACTGATACCCTTCAACCGCATAAGCCTTTCCCTTTTTAGCCGCATGCGCCTGACCCTATTCAGCCGCATGGACTGTTCCCTTCCCAGCCGCATGAGATCATTCCTGGCCGCATATGACTGATACCCTTCAACCGCATAAGCCTTTCCCTTTTAGCCGCATACACCCCTCCCTTACCGCTGGCCGCATATGCCTGAGCCGTATGGCTCTCCTATAGCTTCGTGTACTGTTGTTTTATTATTATTTTGCCCATGTCTTGTAACCCCCTTGTGTAACTTGAGTTCCTATGGCGTACACCTTTACCTTTATTGTATATTTTTACGCTCATTTTATATCCTTACGCCTTTTGTCCTGAACTTGATAAATTACGATTTGATTGACATGATTGAAATGACAATTGTACATGACATGGTATGACAAGGAACTAGCATGACATGATAGTGGCCCGTCGTGGCGCACTCCTGACAAGTAAACCTGACATGATATATCTTGATAAGCTGTTACGACGGCTACCTGACATGACATGACCTGTATAAATAACCTGGACACCGTGGGCGATTGTGCTTGTACAAATAATCCAGTCCTGTCTTGCATCATGTCTAGGAGGGAACTCCTGAGTACCACGGTCAGGAGTA
Organism: Iris pallida; assembly: GCA_029216955.1. Taxonomy (NCBI): domain Eukaryota; kingdom Viridiplantae; phylum Streptophyta; class Magnoliopsida; order Asparagales; family Iridaceae; genus Iris; species Iris pallida. The sequence goes on along the minus strand of JANAVB010005596.1, from coordinate 14,085,858 downwards.
CCTACTGAAATGGACTAAGACTAATAACTAGATTAATACATTAGTCATAAAGAGATCTTCCAGCTACAGGCAATCCCGTTACCTGGACGTGCCTGGGATCTGTAGCCTGCCGTCGAGTAGGGCACATTTCCAGCACACTGTCATGTGTTGCACCTTTCAAGCTACCTAAGGGTACATGCGTTTCCTGACGATGTACCCACCTGAATTCAACCCCTAATTTCGACCTGGGTAACCTGGATGGTCTGCAGGGCTTGTGGCTGTGGAATAATCTCGTTGCATCTTTTTAGTAATTAGGTCTGTGATAACCCTAGTTAGTTAAAGTATCAAGCCGTACTCATTGCTTGGCCGTGATTGTTGAATGAGGAATAATCTGTCTAGTCTTGATCCTGTATAAATTGTTACATGTCCTGATTTTCTTACATTATCTTGCTGATAAATAGGAGAAACCAAGTTCGGTTCAGACGAAGGGTTACAATCCCGGTCCTTGTTTGGTTTAAGGATTGTAACCTGGTTATCTGAATGGTTCCATGGTTATCTTACCGTATATCATTGAAATGTTATTCTCCCCAGTTTACTATATTATTATTATCTTCTGTGCTAACTGCTGGTTTTAGTTCCTAAGTGAAGCCTCCTTTGTGGCACTTGCTCTTTCTGGGGTCTGATCGAGCTGGTTTTGTATGGCCAGATTTCGGAGCAGCTCCAGAGGATCTACCGACTTTCCAGCCCGATAGTGGCGACTAGACGTAACCAGGGCAACGAGTGGGTTTATTTTTGATCTTCCACTTTATTATAAAAATATTCTTTTTAGGCGTTTAGCCGACGAGCACCTGTTTAGCTCGATTGTACTTACTTACTGTCTGCCTACGGGCTGTAACATGATTGACAGATCCTAGGGTTGATCATGTATGACTAAAACTCTTGCTAGTCCTAACATTTTGTAACGACTAGCTTCATGATCAACTGAATATGTAATATTTGGGACGCCTTACTATTGTATATTTGGTGATCTAACATCTTGTAACATTTACTTACTTGCTTGTGATTGAGACACTAGGCTTGTTCATGACCTTAAGAGACTGTTGGCTTGTAGTTAAACCCTTATGTATCTAGACAGCCGTGACCGTATAGCGAGATGGAATCCATTTCATATACGTAGCTGGCTATGTCTGCTCCCGCTCTCCAGTATTCTGGTTCTAGGGCGTGACAGAGAGGAATGAGGGGATTAGTGCTGCTGCAAACAGCAGCAGCTGTAGGTATCAGTCCCCACAAGGGGGACTGATTTTGTAGCTGCAGTAGCAGCAGTACACACTGGTTTCAGTGTGTAGAGGGGAGGGTGACAGCCATATCAGCCCTATAGGACCCCCCATCCATTGGCTCATCCATTTATTCAAAGCCCCATGATTGCACATCCAATTCAGCCCATGACAGCCCCCTATAACCGCCATTTGAAAGCCCCATTCAGCCACCTATTTTTACCATATATGCAGCCCACTTGACAGCCATATATAGGTCCCCATATCACCCTACATATCAGCCCCTATATTCAGTCCAAATCAGCCCCCAATTTCTTTCATATATTTATTCATGCAAACATTCATTCTTCCATTAAATTCAATCCATACACCCTCCCATTTCACAACCATGCATTTCATTCATTCATTCTTCCCTTCAAATTCATCCATTTCATTCATTCATGCATTCATTCAATCCATTCAATCTTCCATTTATTTCATGCATTCACCCATTCCTTCTTCTATACATCCATCATTCCTAAACTCCTACACACATTTATACCCCACAAAATTGATCCACTAGAAGCCTATATAAACCCTTAGTTAGTGCCTAGTTGAGTGGTGTTATAGTGTGGGTGAGTATCTAGTTAGAGGGGTTAGTTAGTGTTGGTGTTAGCTTGATGTTTGTGTTAGTGTTAGTAGTGAGTTGGTTAAGTTAGTGTCCTAACTAGGTTAGTATCCTAGAAGACTAGTTAGAGTGGCTAACCTAGACACTAGGAGAGTGTGGGAGAGTGAACTAGGAAGGTTGGATAGAAGATAGAGTGTGGTATCTCAAGATACCATAGCGTATCATGACGATACTTAAGGTAATGTTAGGATGACCAACATGGACCATAAGATGGACTAGATGTCCAAGAACCCTAGATTTTTTGGTTGGTAAACCCTAGATAGGATAGTATCTAGCTACCCTAAGAAGCCTAGGCTAGTATCCTGAGATCTAGAGGGGTTTCCTTTGTAATGGGCAAGGTATCGGAAATACCTTGTAAGGGTAAATTATGGGGTATAGGGTAATGTAAGGTATTGGGTTTCTGATTGCTAGATGGGCTTAGAAATAAGTTGTCTTGGTAGGTAATGACTAGATGAGGGTAGTTTAGACTAGTCTTGACCCCCGTTGACCAAGAGTTGACTTTTTGACCGAAAGTCAACTTCAAGTCAACACTTGACTTAGAATTGACCGAAACCAAATCAGAGTTGACCAGTTGACTAAAAATCAACTGTTAGTCAAAATTTGACTTGTTTGACCTAGGGTTGACCCAGGGTTGACTCAGTGCTGACCAGAGTTGACTTTTTAACCAAAAGTCAACTATAAGTCAACCTTTGACCCAGATTGACCTAGTTTGACTTGGATTGACTTCCTGTGACCTTGTTTAACCTTGGTTGACCTAGTGTGATCTAGTTTAGCTTGGTGTGACTTAGTTTGACCTAGTTTTGACTTAGACTTGCATATCATGACTCGATTAGCTTTTCTTTCATTATTAAACCATGTTTTGACTTGTAGTATCTCATCTTTAGGTCTGTGATTACTCTGAGCGTCTGTTCACCTTATCAGCTCAGGACCACAGGCGAGTACATTCTCTGATAATATTTCTGTTTTATGATATCGTCTTTATTTCTAGTATTTAGTGTAGATATCCTTGTTCTCTTGACACATGGTGCACACGGATTGGTATTGTCTGGATCCCGTCATAAGATGTTATTCCTCTTATATATGGTATACACTGGACAAGTCTTTATTGTTTATTGTTCATTGTATAGATAGATTCCTGCGTAGGCTCGCGACCTCTTCAGAGAATACGTGTCATGACGTGTCATGACTGGATCCACTATATTAGTCAGGAATGGGGGTGTTAGCGTAGATATGTGATCAATACCCCATAGTATTATATTGTACATCATTGTAACACTATAGTATCCTCATTGTATAGTGTTAATCATACACTCACGTATGATTAGCCAGGCCAAACATTGTATCAAGTTCTAAGCCGATCACATGTTGAAACTAGTGCTAAACTCACATAGATAGCAGTTCCAGATTTCGTACATGTTATGCATTGTTTTCTTGCCTTATCTCATTACAGTTTTGATATACTCTGCCAGGATACATGTACGCTCCATTTTATCTAGTATATTCTCTCTATCTACTGCTACATTTTCAATATCGTATAACTAGAACTGTTGTTGAGATTTTGTACTCGTTCCTGTCCTGACTGGACCTATTAAAAATATTACAGATGATGATGGTGACTGCCCTACCTTCTATGGGGCACATGAGGGTGACACTCAGGAGCCCGAGGAGCATCTAGCTCAGTAGAGGGTGCTTACTCTAGTCTAGTATTTATAGTTTTCAGTTTGTATCGGATTGTTCCGATTGTTAGTTGAGACTTAGTTATATTTCAGGACTTGTATTTATTTGTGTTAAACATCTACTTTGTGTGGTGTGATAACTCTATTTATATTCAGTTTCTTTCTTTTATCTGATTTCATATCGTGCTCTATCTTTCCTAGACTTGTGATTGAGATATAGAGTTGAGATGTTATATTATACCTCCGTACGGAGATGACAGATTTATATATCTTGTTGTTAGATGTTAGATGTTATAGACGAACTATACATCGTTCTATCGCCGACACTGCGGCGTAGGCTGGACGTACCCACGTTCTCGTGCCCTTCCTCAGGGTACGGGTCGTGACATTAATTGTTGCCCGTATGGCCTTTTTTTTTTTCCTTTTTATTAATTTTGCATGCATTAGTATTTAATGACATGCATTAGCATGCATTTGTACTTAAACTGCATGCATTTGTACTTAAACTGCATGCATTAATAGTTAAATAGCATGCATTTGCATGCATTGTACTTAAACTGCATGCATAGCATTAGCTAATTAGTTGCAGGCATATATTAAAGTTGGCCATGCAACTTTAGTTTGTTGCATTATTAATATTCATGGCCGCATTAATGGCATGGCATTAGCGAGCATTAATTGCATGCATAGCAAGCAGGTGCTTGCTTGCATTAAATTGTAGGGCATTAGGCTATTGCCTTTGCTGAGCCGCATAAGGCTTATTGCCTTTGCTGAGCCGCAAAAGGCTTATTGTCTTTGTTGAGCCGCATAAGGCTATTGCCTTGCTGGCCGCATAAGGCCAATTGCATCATGGCCGCATGGCCTATTATGCAAGCCGTGGCTTGCATGCTAATTAATATATTGGCCGCATATGTTATTTTACAGGGCAGTAGCTAATTTAGTTGGCCGCATGGCCACTGTTCACTTTTGGCCGCATGGCCACTGTTCATTCGTGGCCGTATGGCCACTAGTTAATATTTGTGGCCGCATGGCCTTAGCATTAATTGTAGCCGCATGCGCAATCAATATTTAATTCCTAAATGTCTGCTTGTGCCATATAAATTTTAAGTGTGTTTCCTGACACGATGGTGACCCGTTGTGGTGCACTTTTGATAAATGACATGACATGATAGTGGTCCGACGTGGCGCACTCCTGACAGTGAACATGACGTGACAAGATTGAGTGGCCTGGACACCGTGGATGATTGTGTTTGTACGATTGAACCGGTAATGTTTGCATTATGTCTAGGACAGGGATCCCTGAGTACCACGGTCAGGGGTACCTACTGTAAAATGGCTAAGGCTAATAACTAGAATAATTCAGTAGTCATGAGAGATTTCCCCAGTTACAGGCGATCCCTTTATCCCGGCCACCATTGTGGACTTGCAGCCTGCCGACGAGTAGGGCACAAGTCTAGATTCACTGATATATGGAAGATAATGAGGTACTGCTTAATGAATCCAAGTCGCCTGGATAACCTGGATTAGCTGCAGGGCTTATGGCTGGAGGAACATCTCACTGCATATTGCTAGTAACTAAGGCTTGTGATAACCCTAGTTAGCTAATGTAGAAAGCCGTAGTCACTGATTGGCCGGGAGTGATTGTGTGGTGTAGTTTCAGTGCTCGATTATTGCAGGCTTGATCGCATGATTGTCACTTTCAACAATAAAGATCAGGGGCTAAGTTCTGTTCAGGCGAAGGGTTACAACCCCGGTCCTTGCTTGGTTTAAGGGTTGTAACCTGGCTCCCGGAGCAGTTCTGAGTCCTCTCTTCGTTTATTGTATTATTGCACCCCACGTCGCGCTTGTAATGTTTTACCTTACCAACAAGATTTGGAGACGGAGTTCTATTCAGGTGAAGGGTTACAACCCCGGTCCTTGTTTGGTTTAAGGGTTGTGACCTGGCTACTTGAATGGTTCCCTCGTACTCCATTATGACTGTTGTTATTCTTTTACTTCTAGTTCTTTTTAACTGCTTTTAATATTTATTTCTAATGTGCTGGTTTTAGTTCTTAAGTGAAGCCTCCTTGTGGCACTTGCTCTTTCTGGGATCTGACCCAGCTGGTTTTGTGTGGCCGGATTCCGGAGCAGCTTCAGAGGATCTACCGACCTTCCAGTCCGATGGTGACCACCAGGCGTAACCAGGGCAACGAGTGGGTTTATTTTTGCTCTCCCACTCTATTATAAAATTTTTATTTTGAGGCGTTTAGCCGGCGAGCACCTGTTAGCTCGTATTGCATCCCTTATTACTGTCTGCCTACGGGCTGTAACATGATCGACAGATCCTAGGGTTGATCATGTATGATTAAAACTCTTGCTATTCCTCATATTTTGTAACGACTAGCTTCATGATCAACTGAATATGTAATGTTTGGGACACCTTACTATTGTATATTTGGTGATATTACATCTTGTAACTTTACTTGCTTGCTTGAGATTGAGACATTTAGGCTTGATATTGACCATAGAAGACTGATGGATTGTAGTTAACCCTCATATATCTAGACAGCCGTGACCGTATAGTGAGGTGGATTCCATTTCATTATACGTAGCTGGCTATGTATGCCCCCGCTCTCCAGTATCCTGGTTCTGGGGCGTTACAGCGCGGGTGGAGCTTGGGGACGCACGCGGGCGGGAATCTGGCCGGAGGAGGTCGCGGGAGGCCGCTGGGGTCAGCCGGAGTTGGCCGGGGGCGAGCGGCGGCGTCGGGAACTCGGGAGGGGTTTGGGCGGAGGTGGAATTGGGAAGTGGGGGTGAGAGAGAGAGAGAGTTCTGAGGGAAAGGGAATGAGGGAAATGGTGATGGTGAGTTGGTTTATAAGGAATAAGAAAAGAAATGTAGGGATTTGTGTGGAGGAGAGGGGTCGGGAAAATAGGTCGTGGGGAGCTGGGAGTCGGTTGTGGGGAGCAAATGGTGGAAACAAAAGAATGGGTTATTAGTTTAGTTTTTTTTTAACTCTAAATATAATTCATATATATATATAAGGCTAATGATTAATTAAAAGATTTAAGGATGGAGCCGGGACGGAAGACGAAGTTGGGTTCAGGCTCGGGGTCGGATCCCTGGGCACGGGATCGGGACAAGGCCACAATCAAAATCCAATGATTAATTTTAAAAAATAATATTTTCCTGATCCGACTAATAATAATAATAATAATAATAATAATAATAATAATAATAATAATAATAATAATAATGATAATAATAATAATAATAATAATAATAATAATAATAATAATAATAATAAGAGAAATTTTGAGTGGCACCCCACTTGATTTACCATTATTTAAGGTGGACCCCACCACTTTACACAAATGAATAATGCACCCCACTTTTGGCGGATTCCGTCCATATTGGACGGTCAACTGGGTTGACTTAATTTTTTGACAAAAATACCCCCGTGTTGTCTTCTTTCCCGTGTCTCTCGCCACTGCACCCGCCGACCTCGCCGACGCCCCCGTCCGACCTCGCCGCCGCCACCGGCCCCTCCCCGACCGCCGTCGCCCCCTCCCCCGACCGCCGCAGCCCCCCTCTCCGCTCCCCCTCCTCTCCCCTCCCCATCACCACCACCACCACCACCAACACCACCCCCCCTACCCGACCTCGCCCCCCTCCTCGACCGCCGCCGACCCCCCTGCCCCCCACCACCACTGCCGCCACCCCCTCCCCCCATTCCCGACTGTTGCTGCTGCTGTTATTGCTGCTGTGGGTGGGGGGGGGGGCGAGGTCGGGGAGGGGGGAGGGGGCGGCGTCGGCGGTGGTAGGGGGGTAGGGTGGTCGGCGGCGGTCGAGGAGGGGGGGGGGGCGGCGAGGTCGGGTAGGGGGTGTTGGTGGTGGTGGTGATGGTGGTGGTGGTGATGGGGAGCGGAGAGGGGGGCTGCGGCGGTCGGGGGAGGGGGGGCGGTCGGGGAGGGGCCGGTGACGGCGGAGGGTGGGGGATCGGCTTGGGAAGGGGGACGGCTTGGAAAAACGGGGGTATTTTGGTCCAAAAAAAGTAGTCAAATCCTTTGACCGTCAGTTACTGACGGAAACCGTCAAAAGTGGGGGGGGGGGGGGTGCCTTGCATTATGTCCTCAAAAGTGGGGGGGGGGGGGGGGGGGGGGGGGGGGGGGGACTTGCATTATGGTAAAGCAGTGTGGTGCACCTTAAGTTTTGGTAAATTAAGTGGGGTGCGACTCAAAATTTCTCTAATAATAATAATAATAAACCTAACTAGCTAACCAATTAACTAGGATACTCTAAGGCAACCAAAATCTAATAATCAACTAAAATTCGGTTAATTCCAAAAATCCAATAATACCTATATTGCGGGTTTTACAAAATTTGTCCGAAAATATCGAGACCTAAGGTCTAAATATTTCGGACAAATTTATTATTGAAAATATTTCCATGCTTGGTTTAGGTTAAAAATATATATTTTTGAAAATTACGAATTTTCAGATAACTAATTTATCCACAAAACATGAAAATTCTATCCCGTAAGAATATGTGGATATTTTTTTGCTCGAACAAATCAAAAAAAAAATCATTTTTTTAATCCTTTTTCTTTTTTTAGATTTTTTTTTTCCTTTTTTCAGTATTTTTAGATTTTTATCTTTTTATCTTTTCGTTTTTTTCGTTTTTTTCTTTATTTTTTCCCCTCGTTTTATCTGCTTTTTTTTGTTTATCTCGTTTTTATTTATTCATCTTTTATTTTTTTATTCGGTTTTTTTTCATTTCTTTTCTTTCTTTTTCGTTTTTTTTTTTTACGTTTTTTTTCTTCTTCATTTTTTCAGTTGGGTGGGTTTTAACAGCCAACCATTAGTCCAAGACCTAAACTCTAACTGTGTCTGTTATGAAGATCAAACTATAAATATTAGAGATCTAAACACTAATAATATCTATTACAAAAATTCAAATAAAATATTATAATTTATTAGAGACTCAAAACTCTAAATTCCCGTATTCTTACAACATAGATGATGGGAATGGTACAACTTTTGGCGTGTGAACTGCTGTAACCTGATTTTGTTTCCGATACGAAGTTAAAACTCTGTAAATCTAAATAAGATCATATGTGATACGTAGCCAGCATACAATTACTCGATTGAAAATTGCTATTAGCAAGATGAGGTTAGTTTTATTCAAGCGAAAATATTATAGTCCTGTCTTTTTTTGTTACATTCTCTTAATTGCAATCTCCCCTTTCCATAGTTTCTTGACATGGTTCATTTAGGCCTCGTTTGGTTCACGGAAAGGAATGAATTTTCTTGTATTTTTCATGGAAATGGAAAAGTAGGATTCTTATCACATTTTTTTCTCCCTTTGTTTTGTAAAACAAGAAAACTATCTAGAAAAGAAAAACAAAATACAACAATGTTCCAATAATGTCCTTACCTTTTAAAATAAAAATAATATTACAAAAAATAACATTAATGATAAAATAAGCAATGACACATGGTTACTTTTGTCATAACTTTTGTAATAAATGTTGGAAAATGAGGAGAAAAACTAAATCCTATAGGTCTTGAGTGGAACCATATTCTCACCAATTTTTTTCCTTTATAAGAAAATTGATTTCCAAGTTTGTGGCTACCAAATAAAGAAAAAAAAAAAACTTTTCTTTCTTGGTTCCTTAAATCTGTGAACCAAACGAAGCCTTAGTCTAAGTGAGTATGTTGGCCAACTTTGGCTCGATAAGTTTAAGAGAGTTTTTTTTTTTTTTTTTTCTTTATGAGAATGTCTAAAAGAGTATCTTGGCCGAATTTAACAGCCAGCGCGCGACGCGTCTCTTGTGTCGGTCTGGTTCTTGGTTGAACGGCTGCACGCACGAACATGACAAATCTAGTCTTTTACACATGTAAACAGCATCACCCCCGCGACGATGATAGCAAGAGCACATAATAATAAAGAGTTCAACATAGAAATCAACTTAATTTTTCTATAAAAAAAAAAAAAATCAACTTAATTAAATGTCATACGTATGTCATGGCCGGTCCGAGAGAATAATTGTCGAGGCCTAAAGCCAGGTTTGAAAGTGACAGCGTCTTGAACGGATAAATAAGCACTCATGCATTTTTCTTAACGAATTTTATGAAATTTTCTTTCGGATAACAATTTTATTATTAAATTTAACAAATAAAATTTTCTTTAAAAAAAATAATATATTAAAAAACGATAAAAAAAAAGTAACTAGTTGGTTTACTTTGCTGACGTTTTCTTTTCTAACAGCCAAACAATACAAATGAAGACAAAATCACGTAATGTCAAAATAAATGTTATAATAATAATAAAAATATTTAGAAAATAATAATAATTAAATTAGTTTGTTTCTTGGTAATGACCCTTCCTGATCTATGATTCAAACTATATTATTATCATTTTGGTTACTAAAGCATATTGTATATAACGGTGTGTAGGTTCTCTTTGACCGACTTCCTACTAAAGTTTTTCCTATGAAATACAAATTAGAGTAATAATATTCGTACATCAAAATTATTCCTCCAAACCATTCCTTCTTATGTGGCAGCTGACATGGAATGTTAAATAATATTAGGTGTCATATGATGTGACAAATATTAACCCAAAAAATTAATTATCCAATTTTCTTTAATGTTAATATTAATATTAATATGAATGTTAATATTAATGTTAATGTTAATGTTAGTATCATTGATTATTATTAAAGTTTTTGCTAATATTAATTTTAATATTAATATTAACATTAATTTTAATTTTGCTATATCAGCTGTCATATCAACATGCTATGTCAGCTGTCACTTAAAAAATAATAATTTGGGGTACAATTTGAAGGGACAAATAATATTATTTTACTAACAATTATGCTATTTGGCTCCAAAAATATGTGGATGATGCCATCTCCCATTATGTGGCATCTGACATAACAGCTAACGTAACAAATTTTAATCCAAAAAATTAATTATCCAATTTTTTTAATGTTAATGTTAATGTTAATATTAATATTAATATTAATATTAATATTAATATTAATATTAATTTTAATGTTAATATTAATGTTAATGTTAATGTTAATATTAATGTTAATGTTAATGTTAATGTGAATGTTAATATTAATATTAATTCTAATATTAATATTAATGTTAATTTTAATGTTAAGGTTAATTTTAATGTTAAGATTAATCTTAATATTAATTATAATGTTAATTTAATATTAATATTAATTTTAATATTAAATTTTGTCTGTCATGTTATATGCCACGTAATAAAAGATGAGATCACTTAAATATTTTGGGAGCCAAATATTTTTTTTTTATAATATATACTAATTAAATGGGTTCTATAACATGTTCGGAGCTTCTCCTTGCAGCACGCACCAGTGAGCGGCTTTTTGGATTTTGCACTGGCCGCTCGGAGGAATCCCTCGCAACTCGACATGATTTGGCTGCCGAATAGATGCTGCATGGCTGGCTACACAACGATCCTTCTTCGTCGGTCGTTCGCGTCCCACTGAACGTTCCGCGAACGGCAGTCGGCCATAAAAAATAATGCTTCAGTAGCACGACCAAAGTTTGTTTTTAACTATATATATAGTAGCACCACCCACCGTTCCTCTTTACGCATAGACAACCATGCCAAGAGGAGGAGTTACTGTTAGCTCCGACGAACGCAACCCAACCTCGGAGGACTCGGAAGGCTCGTCGAGGCGGCGGGGGAGGGAAACGGGAGTACTGTCCACGGAAGAGGTGGTGAGAGTGGCGTCGGCGCGCTTCATCCGACTGTCGACCGGCGGCCGCTACGAGCAGCAGCAGGGCCTCCCGCCCGGGCTGCTGCGCCCGAGGCTCACCAGCGACGAGGTGAGGAACGTCGAGCTCGCCTGCCGCCTCATAGAGGCGGCGGAGAAGGTGGGCGGCCGGCAGTTCGACCGTGCGAACTGCCTGCTCAGGCAGTGCTTCCTCCTCTCGTCGCCCGGAGGAACCCCCGTGCAGAGAGTAGTCTACCACTTCTCGAGGGCGCTCGAGGAGCGGATCGTCCGGGAGACCGGAGTGTCGGAAGGCCTGAAGGACGGCCGCCGAGACGACGTCGTCGCCGAGTACGCGAAGCTTTCGGACCGGTCGGTGCATATGGTCGCCTACCTCGGCCTGCCGTTCACGCAGGCGATCCAGTCGATCTCGGTCCAGGCCATATTGGACAGCATGGCCGCCGCGAAGAGTATACACATAGTCGACCTCTCCATCAAGCAGGGGCTGCAGTGGAGGATCCTCATCCATGTTAGCAATCACCCTAATAAAACTCTTATTCTTTGCAACTTTCAGAACAATTATGCTATTTGGCTCCCAAAAATATTTGGATGATGTCATCTCTTATTATTTGGCAGCTGATATGGCAGCTGACATAACAGCTGACATGACAAATTTTAACCCAAAATATTAATTACCCAATTTTTTTAATGTTGATATTAATATTAATATTAATGTTAATATTAATATTAATTTTAATGTTAAGATTAATTTTAATATTAATATTAATATTAAGGTTAATTTTAATGTTAAGGTTAATCTTAATGTTAATTTAATATTAATATTAATTTTAATATTATTTTTAATGTTGAATTTTGTCATGTCAGCTGTCATGTCAGCAACCATGTCATATATACCACATAATGGAAGATGGTATCACCTAAATATTTTGAGAGCCAAATAGCATTTTTGTCTTTAGAAATATAAAATACTTAGCTTACTTTTGAAAGATTTGAATTAGTACGTAAATCAAAAATTTAAACGTGCTTTCCGTAAATATTTTGAGAGCCAAATAGCATTTTTGTCTTTAAAAATATAAAATACTTAGCTTACTTTTGAAAGATTTGAATTAGTACGTAAATCAAAAAATTGCTAAAAAAAAATGTGATAGAAACATGTTTAATTAACCAAATTTAATAATATTTGTAAGAATGCTAACCTCAATATTTTTATTGAACGTATATTCTAACAAGGATCCTGATGCAGGCGCTGGCCACGAGGCACGCGTGTCCGGTGGCCCGCCTCAAGATCACGGCGGTGGGGCCGTCGGGGGAGGCGCTCGCGCCGACGGGCAGCAGCCTCTCGAGCCTCGCGGAGGTCCTGGGGCTGCCCTTCAAGTTCAGGACGGTGGTGGTGAGGGACCTCAGGGGCCTGAGGGCCGACATGTTCGACACGGAGGAGGGGGAGGCGGTGGGCGTCCTGTCGCACCTCGCGCTCGGCAGCCTGATCGCGCAGCCGGAGGGGATGGACAGGGTGATGAGGGTGCTGCGCGGGCTGCGCCCGCGCGTGGTGGCGGTCATGGACGTGGAGGCGAAGCTGAACTCGTCGTCGTTCGTGGGCCGCTTCGCGGAGGGGCTGTTCTTCTACAGCGCGTACTTCGACTGCCTGCACGAGCTGATGGGCGGCTGCGACGTCAACCGGAGGATGGTCGAGGGGCTGCTCACGAGGGGGATCAGGAGCGTCGTCGCGGCGGAAGGGAAGGAGAGGGCGGTGAGGAGGGTCGGCGTAGGGGTCTGGAGGCTGTTCTTCGCGCGGCATGGTCTCGTGGAGGTCGAGCAGAGGCTGACCGAGCAAGCGAGGAGCGTCATGGAGCAGTTCGACAGGGGTCGTTCGTGTACGCTGTTGGAGAGGGATGGCAAGTCCTTCCTCGTTGGCTGGAAAGGGACGCCGTTCCATTTTGTTTCTGCTTGGAAGTTCCAATAGCTGCTTGGATGGAGATGCTGTTAGGAGAGGGGGCATGTTAAAAAGTTTTATAAATGTCTAATTAGAGTTTAGATTCTGAATTTTATATCAGGAGTTTCGGTTCTATCATATCCAGTTAAAAAGTTTAGACCCTCAATTTTTTTTTTTAGGGATTTTTTGACTTTCATCCCACTTATTAATATGCATTTGTACTTACATCCCACTTTTTAATTTTTTTAGACTTTCATCCCACTTTTTGTCACTAAAAGTATTTATTTTGTCACGAAAAGTATTTGTTTTGTCACAAAAAATATTTTTAGTGACAAAAGTGGGATGTAAGTCAAATAAAATTAAAAAGTGGGATGTAAGTACAAATTCATATTAATAAGTGGGATGAAAGTCAAAAAATCCCTTTTTTTTATCCTTCCCGTTATACCCTCGCTAGCTTATGTATAAATTTTTTATTGTCAAGCATGGGAAGGGAGGGTATAATAGAAAAAAAAAAAATGAACGAAAAATAAATATCAAGATTCAAAATTTTTATTTGAATATATTAGGACTTAAACTCTAAGCTGATATAAAATCCAGAGTCTAAACACTAATTAGCCCGTTTTAAAAATATCTATTGTGTTTGGTTTGGTTACAGTAAAGTGGAAAAAATAATGTAAAACTATACATATAATAGCAAATGTTTTTCCAAATGGGAAGAAATATTTTCCCTCAAGAAGATTGAAACTATTTTGAGAATTCTAGACGCGTCAATGTGTAAATACTATTGGGAATTCTTATTCAGTAAAGAAGACAAAATAAAAGGATTGTGCAATGTATTGAGAACGCAGTGTGATCCGACTTAGAGTTGGTTTAATTATGAGGTGTAATATTGGATTAGATTCATATGTTTTAAAATAAAATTCGCATGTAAGACTTTCATGATCTCATTTGGTACCGATATGGAACTAAATTATTAACTCTATTATCATCACCTTCAGTGAGTCGAGCACACAAGTTCGAACATATTGTCATCTCCCGTTCAGTTCGACAACAGAACGAAACCTGCACATTCATCCATACCATCATTGTGTGTCAATTAACCACAACATCTTGCTCCACGCTTGAGGTGTCGAACCCACCAAGGACAAAACTAGAAATTCAAATTATTCAAAATTTAAAATTGTAATTTGAAAAACTAATAAAATTTTAATATCAAAATTAACTATTTTTATAAATAAAAAATTAATGAAACCTCAACTTGATTTTCTCTAAGAGCATCTCCAACCCTATTGTCTAATTTTGTGTTGTGAATCTTAGGTGGCATAGGACACAAGACAATGTCTTGTATAGGTGGCAAGATTATATTCACAAATAACAATGAGTTTAAAAAGCCATCTTCAATGCAAAAGTATTGAGAAGACAATACAAAGTAATTTTTTACAACTTCCAAGACAACTTTTACTCTTCTACTTCTTTTTATAAACATTTTTATTCACAAATGATGATGTGGACATAAAGACATTGTGAAGTGCATTGTCTAAATCTAGACAACCAACTTCACATTGTCTTTGCCATGTCATTGCCATGTCAACTCCATACTTGATTTCACATTTGCATTGGAGAAGTACTTTTGGAAAAAATGGTTGTCAATCCTATGTGGCAACAATTTTTTTCAAACTCACAATAGGGTTGGAGATGCTCTAAAGCTTAATGTACAATTGATGCTAATTGGTGGCGTTCGATCAAGTTGAAGTTAGTTACTTCACGAGATTGCTTGTAAGTATTAAAAGCGAGGAAATAATTTTTTGGGTACCAAATAACCACCAATAACCTTAGAATATAGCTGTTATAGAAATATTTTGGTTATTTTTAGCAAAATAAACAAAATATTCCTGATCAACATTAAAAGCAGCTACAATTTGGGAGTATTTGGTAAAAATACCCACAATTAATAAAATATCTCTTGGGAGATTTTTTGTTTTAACCAAAATATCCCTCCCAACGTTTATATTAACGGTAATAAGGGAGGTATTTTAGTAAAATACCTCTAAAACATTAGGAAAATTTCAAATGTATCCGGATCCTTGTTAGCAATCACCCGAATAAAACGCGAATTATATGCGAATTTTTTCGTATCTTACATAAACGGATAATACTTACGTACTTTTGAAATTTTGGATTTTTACCCGAATTTTAAGCCTGTGACGTTTTAAACGCGTACCGTACGAAATTTTAAAAAAAATTGGCCAAAAAAAATATGACCAAGAAACCCAACAGTCTGAACTTTCTTGACTCTTGCTGCTATTAGATATTAAGACTGACACAATTCTTAAAAATTATCAAAAAAAAAAAGAAGAAAAAGTCTAACAGTAACCAAAAAAAGAAATCCAAGAGTCTTTGCACATGTTGCTTACAACAATCAAAGAAAAACCTTTCGGTTTTCCATCATCCAACCTCTTCTTATTCTCACACAAAACCCTTGTTTATGAAGGAGTAGAGGTGGGTGGGCCATATATATATGTCGAATTTTTAGTGCCGAATTGTTTCATATGAAACGTACTAAACACGAATTAAATCTGATCCAAATGTTTTTCGTTAGACGAATTTTTGACCGAATTTTGACCGTATTTTACTTATATTGTGCCGATTTATACTCGAACTTTTGCCCTTCCGAATTTTTTCCGTTTGCCGAATTGTTAACAAGGATCCGGATTTGGATTGGTCCTGAGCGGGTCGGTGATCGGGCCGGTCCGAGCCAGATCGAGGTGTGTGTGTGTGTGTGTGTGTGTGTGTGTGTGTGTGTGTGTGTGTGGTGTGTGTGTGTGTGGGGGGGGGGGGGGGGGGGGGGGGGGGTGAGAACCCGGTTCGATTCAAATTTTTGATCGGACTGGTCCGAGCCTTCGGACTAGCACAGTAAATCCAACCCGAACTTTCCTTGTGGGTCGGACTGAGTCGGTCGAATGCTTGTCGGCCCGGGCCGACCCAGCCTGAGTTTGCCCCAAGTAGCCGCCCGGCTCAATAAGCACTTTCATATGTGTTTGATAAAAGAAGTTTCTGTTTATTTTTTATAGTAATTTGTATTCTTTTTTTTTAAGGTTTACTTTTGAAAGTAGGGCAATGTCACTCTCAACACCGATCCACTAGATGCCATAATCATCAATGTTGTAAGAAGCAGACCGTTGATCGAACCAAATTTTTTTGGTATAGGTCGGCCCGAGGTTTAACCGAGTTCAATCCGAATTCAAATAGACTTGGTTTGATTGGTTCAAGATATGATATCAATATTTACTTCATGGTTTGGTTTGATTGGTTCTTAGTATGTTGGTTTGGTTTTATTTACAACTGTAAGGTCGATCAAAAACCAAACAAAGAATCAAATAATCCAAATTCACATGATAATTTTTAATAAAATTTTTTTAAGAAAAAAACATATTGGCCAATCAAATTGTGAACGGTCACGATTGAGTCCGATTTTGAAAAAAAAACTGACGATTCTTTAAAAGGTTCGATTTTAGTCGGACCGAACCGACTTTTGAATGGACCGGTCCAACCATCGGTCCGGTCCGGTCCGGTTCCTACAACACTGGTTATCATACATAAGTTGTCCTCCATTCGCTGCCAAGAAAGTAGCCTACAATCCCAGACAAGAACCTTAAAAGTTCCGCAAGGAGAGAGGGTAAAAAAACAGCATTTTAATATTGCATATATGCTTTGTATGGAATAATACATGAACATGATTCAAAGTTTAAGTTGTAGAGCTAATGTTTGTTATGCACCGTGGCCATGACCATGACCGGCACCATGGACTTCTAGAAGCACTAACATCTGAATTATTTACAATCCAATTCTTTTAGTCAACATCTTTTCCGCGTCTCATCGTGCCGGAACTTCGACCCTTTCACGGCCGCAGCCGCATAGCCGGCTCCCAGGGGCCACCGTGACACACACAGTGTTAGTAAATCTACAAAACCAACACTCTCTCCTTGCACTTCAATATCAAGCATTATGTGGAATCCCTCTTCTCTTTCGAGTGTGCCATTCCAACGCCAACTATGGATCCGTCGACAACAACTCGGCTGCGATCCCCACGGGCCTCTGGCCCGACATTACCCTCCGAAGCCGACGACTAATGTCGTCGAAAACGTGCAACGCTTCGTTTCCGACGTCGTCCTCTCTGCCTTACAACCTTGCCGGCCGCTAGCACCACAGCTGATGGCCGCTGCAACTCGACCAGTACTTACA